>NW_004624873.1:274393-319046 GCF_000247695.1 Heterocephalus glaber
GGGTGAAGGCCGCACAGGTAATGGGGAAAAAATAAGAACCAAGATACATCATGTACAGGTACAAGCACCCAATGATAAATGTAAACATATTGTATACCTAAAATGTACCAATAAAATAATTTAAGCCAAAAAATCATTAATAGCTCTTAATAAAGCCACTCCTTCTATGAAGCTAGTCAGCATGATAGTCAAAGCAAAAGATTTTCATCTTCATACAAAATGCTGTCGCTTCTTGCTAGTGTTTTGCCATAATTTCTTAACTTATTGGTTCTTTATTTATAAAATTTGACCACAAAGAAATCTAGAACATCTATGTAGAGTAAATAACAATAGATACATGATGCAAATTCACTAAGAGGGTTTTCTTATTTATATATTAACCTTCAGAAAGGATAAAACTTTAAGAATTTTATTTAAGTGTTATATTACATGTATCTGTCTTAAACACCTTTAATTTATTATTTCTAATATGAAAGCCTAAAGGTTATGAGAATTCCCTGAAATAGATTGATATTACAAATATAGATTAAGGAATCAACCTTGAAATAAAACTTGCAACAAAACTCTGAAACTGTAAATAAAGCTGATCTTGTGAGGATGACTCATTTTGGAAATAGTAAGACTGGACACTTTCATGATGAATTACTTAAAAACCATCGAACTTTAGGGCCAATTTATGATAAACATATTAAATGTGAATTTCAAAGTTATTATATAAGTTTAAAGTTACTGGCACTGAATAAAATCTCAGTTTCGCTCAAGTTCAATGAAGAATTTAGAAATACCTGAACTTATCCTTTGGAATGATGGTTTCAAGCACATATCTCCTTGCTGGCAAAGTAGATAGATGTTTAGGTATATGAAACATGATAGAAAATAATGACAAGCTTAAAATTTAAAAGGAAATTACCACTGTAAAAGCTACATTGCCATTAATCCCGCACAGAATTCTCCCCTTTCCTTCAAACACGTTTATCCCATTTTTCTTGCCACTTTCTGCAGCACCCCTGTAGGTTTTCTTTCATGAGTGTCTTTACTTGTATTGACCTGACAGCCTTGGTGCTCTGAATCTATTCAAGGCTTATAACCTTTTTCGTCATTTTGACTTTAGTGAAAAGCCAGATATCACCTTGTCCTCAGTCCAGTGAATTAGATGGATGGGCATGCAGGGAAACATTTTTACAACCTTGCCTTTTTCATTGCATTGGACTTGACAGCAGCATTCATCATATTATTTAATCACTCTCCTTTCTTAAATTGCAGATATATTCTACATTTTGTTTAGCATCCAGTGATTAAGAATATCTCCATTACGGGCCAGGGATTTAGCTCAGTGGTTCTGCGCAAGAGCAAGGACCTGAATTCATTCTCTGGTACCAAAATAATAATAATAGTAATAATAATAATAATAATATCTCCATTATTTTTTTGGTCTATGTCTAGTTTATATTCAAAGCTCATTGATACTACTTTCTGAATTTTTAATTTCAATTTTCTTTTTATACTTCTATATTTTAATTGTGTTCTCTACAACTCTATGAGATTTTCCTATATTAAGGAACAATTGACTCATAACCTGTGCCCAAATTCTTTTAGCCTAAATACGTATTAAATTGCTCTAAATTATTTTTCTAAATAGTGTCAAATCTTATCTTCACTAAATCTCACTAATATTATCATTCATTGAACCATTTTTCTTGGTAAATAAGACTACTGCAAAAATAGTACTTTGTAACCACAGTTAGTATAAATGCTCCTTAAATAAGAGTGGCTTTAACGTTCTGTATTGTGGGACAAATAATTCGAATATTTTGCAAACCACGTGCTATCTGCTGTTGTAGGCTCTGTGTACCACTTGTTCACTCTTTCTCCATCTGGGCACCTTGTCAAAGTGTACTTGTCTCTCCATACAGGCTGCAGCTAAGTAACTTGCGTTGGTCATTGAAGGTACACCAATCATCCTACTTACTCTTCCATCTGTAGATTGACAAAAATAGGCTTTGCCTAGTTAAAAGTGCAAATGGCCATAAATTACATGGAACTGTGGGGAGCCTCACATAAATTTCCTATAAATGTTGTATCCAAGTTTATTCCCAAATTTTATATTTGAACTTTTAATTCTATGAGTTCAGAATATTCTCATATTCTTAAAGATTTGATCATTTGCACATCATGATTTATATTTATTTAGTCATTATATAATCAAGCATATTTAAAATTATCTTAAAGAGTTGTTCTCTTTTAAAGATAGGGAAATATCTAAATAATAGCATAAATGGATCACATTGCTTTAACTTTTGCATGTTGTGTTTTTCCACTGAAAATAATCATTTAAGGTTCATTAAGATACCAAGGAAATAACTGTGTACATATGGAGAGGCATAGATCCCTGACACGCTCATTCAACTTTGTTTACCTTGAAAGTGTTCATCTCCAAACTCCCATTAAAAAACATACCCTCCAAGATCCAAACTAAAGACTTCATAAAATCTTCTCAGATGTTTTGTGTTTCTGCACATCTGCTGAGGAAAGGCATTGAGAACTTTGTTTCATACTACATTTTCAGAGTTGCCCTGTGTAGCAAACAGCCTTGGAGTAGAAAAAGAGAACCTCTCTTAAGGACAGAGAAGGAAGAACGTATCTCCCTTCTGTAAAGAGGTTGGAAAGAGTGCAAGACTTTTGCAAGACTGGGAATTACAATGCTCAGGGTTTCTTAGTGCTGACCTGTAAGTATTGCCCAAGCTGTGGTGTTACCTATATTCTGATGCAAGAAACAGTAGAAATGTATCCACCTACGGTGCTATGGGCGATAAGATCTTTTGTCTCAGTTCCAGGCATCTTGCATGTTCTGCAGCAACCCCTACATTTACAAGTCTATTGTTTTTATATTGTAATCACTGAGTGAACATTTGTTAGTGAGGGAATGAATAAATGGGAAATAGACCAATTGCTTCATGGTTTCTTTAGCAGGAATGATGTTAAAACACTAAGCTTGAATTTATAACATTTAATTGTAACTGCGTTACAGAAAAACTTTTTAAAAGCATGCCCTGTTTTGGTTAACATTATACTGTGCCTTTCATTTAAAAACCTGTCAAAATCAAATATACATAAGTGCTGGAAAATAAAGTTCCATTTCCTCAATAAAATCCTGCTTTTACTAGTTCCTTTTAGTACGGAGATTAATTAAAGACACTGTTGAAATACCAAGTCAAATGTACATCAGTAGTCTAACTTGTAACAACATGCGCTATGTTCAGTTATAAGTAGTACTCTCTACACACATGCCAGACCTACAAGGGGTATGCACTCTGACCCTCATGGATGGCTGAAATCATGGATAGCAGGAAACCACAATTTAATGGTTCTTCCATCGTAACTAAGCACTTACCATAAACTGTCCAAGTGAATTGCTCTTTATGTTGTGACAACAAAACTAGCAGTTATTTTTTTTTTCTTATTGGCAATTTCATGGATAGAATATTCATTATTAATGCAGGTATTCACAAGTTCAGCATAGGAATTTCTTCCTTTTCTTATTAAGTAAAAGACTCTAGTTATTATTATTATTTTTTATTTATTTTTTTGTGGGGGTACTAGCAATGGAACTCGGGACCTTGCGCTTGTGAGGCAGGCACCAGAATCACTGAGCTAAATCCCTGGTCCCAAAGGACTCTAATTATTTCACTGAAATGAGGCAAGTTGAGGCTTTTCTCTTGTAACCTTGAACTGCTAGCACCACTGCTCTTGCACTCTGGGCCCATTACTCAATAGAGTGAGAGTTACTTAAACACAAACTCTCCAAACACCTTCAGGTGTAACAGCCAATGACCAAGACACCTGCTAAGGAGCTGATGTGCTAGTAGCATACACAGCATGGATGTGCTTGGCAAAGATGTGGTTTAGATCCCAGGAGGGCGAGAGAAGGATACCAAGACTTTCTTGATGTCACTCAGAACAGAGTGCAATTTAAAACTTAGGAACTCTGTTTTTCTGTGATTTTCCATGTCGCATTTACATACCAGAATTCACCATGGTTCACTGAGGCACGCAAAGTGAAAACATGGATTTCTCTTTTTCTTTTTTCTTTTTTTTGAGACAAAGTCTGACTGAGTCATTAAGTTTCCCAGGTGGGAACTGAATTGTCATCTCCCTGCCTTAACCTAAAATGCTGAGATTACAGGCAATGTTTTTTGAACTAGGAGTTTAATTTCCTGTGATTAAATTTAATATTTGATAGAGAAGAAATTACTGTTGCCATTTTATTCTTTTCTTTATAACTTTTGTCTCCTTTTATCCATACCTATTTTTCTCCTTTTCTTTTGCTTTGTAGATAATTGATTTATTTACCAGACGTACTATTCCCATTTTTTTATCTTCCTTATGTACTTTTTGAGCATATCATGATATTTAAATAAACCATCTCATAAAATCTATTTCAAATTGATAATTTATATATGATCAATTGCTAAAACTATGCTTATTTCAACCACACATATTTTATTTTACTGATATCACAAAAGAGTAATTTATATTGTGCATCCATTAACGTATTTTAATACTTTTCTCTTTTAACTTCAAATCAGAATTAAAAGTGATTTTCAATACCATTGCAATATTTAATACCTCATTTCTTGTCAATATGCAGTGTCAACCAAAACATGTATACACATTTCAGGAAAAGAAAACCTTTTATAAATATTTTAATACCAAATTTCTTGAGGCATGATGAGATTAATACAAGTTACCTTTTATCTCTACAATTACAAGAATTGCTCAAAGTGGTGGTCATTATCTTTCAGACTTAATAGTATGGCAGACTCCTGTTTGGGTAACTTGGTCATTGAGATTGCTGCACATTCATTTTCAATTTCTTCTCTGAGGGCCTGCAATGTAGTTGATTTTCTGCAAAATATCACATCCTCTAGGGTCCCCCATATAAGGGTAATACCATCTGTTGAAAAGCAATCATACTTTTTTTTTCCTGATGTATATATACATTTTTTAAATTGACTCTGTATTTTCTTTTCTAGTGGCATTTATATTTTCATATTTTCTGTTACTATTTGGCATGTTTCCCTTCAAATTAAGGATTACTCTCAGTAATCCTTGTAAGGCTATTATGATAGTGATGAACCCTTGTAGTTTTATGGCTGAGAGCATTTATTTTTTTTTCAATTTTGAAGGACAGTGTTGTTGCATAGATTCCTGGTTTTATAAATGTTTCCTTTCTGTTGAAATTCATGTTTTGTTTGTTTATCCATTATTTGATGAACTTATAGAGTATGTTTATGATGATTTTTTAAACTTTTTGTGGGGGTAATTTATATATTTACATTTCTACCATCAGTTTTTGAAGATTTCCTGACTCCTTTCATTGAAACCTGTTCCCTATTTCTGCATATTCCTTATACCTTTGTATTGATACCTACTCATGTGAAAATTAGCCACCTTTCAATCTTCATGGAGGGGCTTCCTGCAGAAAGAGACCATCCCCATCCAGCCTGGCCAGTGATACTAGAGACCATTTAAATCGTCTCTATGGAAGAGTCACTTCCCACTCTGTGTGTAGTTTCTTAATTAGAGGATTGCCAGATTTCTTTTTCATAATTTTCTAATTTCTGGATTCCTTTGAATTCTCCCTTGTATGCCCTGTATTCTCTGATGCAGAAGCATACTTCCTAGTGCTCTTTTGTTCCCATTGCCTCCTATATATCTAGATCGTGATGGGTTTCATCACTACCCTAAATGAGCTAGAGAGAAATATGTCCCTCAGGCAGGCAACTTTACACCCCAGAATAATGGATATACTTTCCACTTTTCTTTTCTTCTCGTGTGGGAGAGGTCATCAACTTCACTTTGCTACAGCAAAACCCTTCTTAGTCAGTAGCCAGGTCCTCAAATATATTTCTTCTCAGCATCCTCATAAGCAAACCAAGGCAGATGGCACAGAAGCCAGTCTCTCCGACAGCCTCCCTTAGAAGTCAGAATGTGAGTCATGTGGTCCATGCTTTGGTTCCACTTGCAAGGGAGAACCGTCGCCTGTCGATGATGTACTGCTGCACTGCGCTGAGACTATGGCCAGACAGCGCCGCAGGCTCTCGCTTTGGCTGATGTCACATTAAGCTGGCTTGGAGTAGCCTCTTAATTCTTTTGTGACTTTCTCACAAAGATAATCATATGTACATATATACATATATATATATATAATTTGTATCATACAACAAAGAGACTCTGTTATACGGGGCTTCCTACTCTACTATCTTTCTATCATCTCTTAGAATATCACTTTGATTTCTCACTATTTGCAGTGAAAAGCTCCTGGAGAATTTCAAGGTGGCTATAATATAAACTGATTTAAAAGAACATTCTACCTCCATGGAGAATGGGATATAGCAGAATGAGAAGATAAAATGGAAGAATGATTTAAACACTATTGCAGAGGGGAATAAAAAAGATCAAAAATGATCAAGATGTGTTTTATGGATGTATCATTCCCCAAAACAAACATCACGATTCAGTTTGGCAAATATACTCTAATGAAAAAAACGCTCTACTAGAAGTGTAGGTAACAGATGTTAGCTAAGAATAAGATGAATATATATACACATACATATGTTATAGTATTAATATACATGTGTATATATACATACACATGATAAAGATTAATATATATACACATTTACACACATATATATGTACATATATATATATATATATATATGCAAGCTAAGGGTAAGTGTTAGGCATTTTATGATGCATGGATAAGAAAAAGGTAATGTTTTTAAATGCAGGAGGTAGATTAAGTGTAAAAATAAAAAATTTGATCACCAAATTTAGTGCACGTATGCTAATATGAGGCATTTGAAAGATGACATAGAATGGGCAGAAACTATGAGCTGGTGGGAGATTGGAGTTACAGGTTTCACATCAGAGTCAGCAGGATCTCAGGATCACGAATGGCCCATTGAACGAGACTGAAATAGGAGACAGTACAGGTCATAGGACTCAGCCCTGAACATTAAACATCCTGAGAGTAGAGGACCAGGTGTCTGGAAATCACTAGAAGAAATCTTCTGTGCCTCAGTTCATGGTGATGAAGCAAGTAGTGTATCATAGAAGTCCAGGGAAAGAATATTTTAAGGAGGAAAAAAATTGAACAGTAAATTAAGTAGTCTTCAGTCATAAAATATTCAGGTACAATGAACACATCCTTTGGATTTGATGTGTGTTCATATTTATTTGTACAATGAGGGAAGGAGGTTAGCACTTCAAATGTGTGTCTTATGAGTGGACATGCACCTGTGAGTTCTATACCACATGTATGCCTTCTCCACTCCACGCAATGGGGCAGATGCTTTAAAAAGGAAGTTGTTAATGATCATTTTCCAGTAGAAGATACAAAGAATCACATATAGCATTAAAGTACTTTGCTTGAGATATGATATTAAAAGGCACTTCTGTTTTAGTTTCATGTCTTTTTGAGCAATAGATTTATATAGACTTGTGTTTGAATTGTGATGCTTTTGTTTCTTTGCCAATGGTCTTAGAGATATGTTATCTAATATCATAAAGTTTCTGCTGCCTGACAGTTCAATGAATATGATAGCTCTATGAGTTGCACTTACAATTATATGGGCTGAAAGAAGTTTAGAGAACTAAAAATTTTTGGTGATTCATAGTAAGGCCTTAACATGTGTTAGTAAGTAATACTATTATTGTCATATACACATGGTATTTTAGCACTTGACTTAGATTTATTTTATTACACGTTATATTTTTTCTATCCACAAAATTTAAACTCAAATATTAGAAATACATTCCCCTATTACATGTGTTTATTATATATGTATTTATTTCAATATACTATCCAAAAATTAAATGTATGTATGACAATGATTATCAACTGAATATAATGTTTATGAGGTGTGACTCTCTCACATTGTCATTATCTTTCTGCTGGCTTAGAAAAATCAAGTCATGAATATTTAAATGCCTTATAGTACTTTTGAGGAGACAAGAAGCTTACATTACTGAAATAAATCTGATTCTCCTGTCCTTGTAAAAGAAGATTGACTGAACCTTCACCTACCACGTAGGGGGAGTTTCATTAACAGTAGGTGAGTGTTATTTTAAAACATTGATCTCTGGGAAATAGAGAGATTATAAGGAGCTTGGGGAAGATCTTCATCACTGATTTTGCTATCAGTCACTGGACTTATGGAAAGAAAAATAACCAAAACAATTTCAAGATGTTACTAATTTGGGGATATAAAACTGATAACTATGAAGTATCTAATTTTGTCACAGTGCATAGAAAGTCAAGGTTTCTACTTTTACTATCTGGAAATTCATTGAGATTTTATTTGCAATTTGGTGTACATATTTCCAGTTATTGCGTTATCCTCTTTATGTAGTTTTATGGTTTTTAGCAATTAGGGAGTAAAGTAGGTAATATGTTGCACAGTGTAATCACTTAAAAGGATGGAATACAAAGAAGGGTCTCCTGGTTGTAATAAAGTCCCTGTGGAATATTCCAATTAACTCTTGCTGCCTACTAAGGTTTAACTTTGTAAAATTTTGATGAAGAAATGTAAAATTAACACAAACAACAAAAATGGAACAACCAAACTTCACCGATTCCTCCAGCGTATTTTTAGATAACTTTTTTTTTCCTTAAATTCTTTTATTGGTATACCTAGGTAACTTTTAGATATCTTTACATGAGGAATCTTCCACACTGTTATTGTAATTGCTGCACTGTGGTCCTACAAAAGTAAAGATGCTTCAACTGATATGTCTTTATCGGGAATATTTAAGAAGCTTTTATATCCACTTTCCTCCAAAATTAAGAGTATAATCTCAAGGTCTAATTTTTTATTCTGAAAATATGTATTGTTATTATAGTTCAATTATTTGCTCATATTACAAAAGTTTTGTCAATTCATATAAGAAAAGCAATATATAAAAACAGTAAAAATTGACAGTAAGGAAAAAAAATATTTTTCCCTTTAGTTCAAAGTTCTCGCAATTATTAAAATTGAACTGCATATATAGTTCTGGATATAAATAAAATAATCAATAGCTACATCAACAAATAGATGATAAATTAAAGATTAAATCTAAATTGATAATTTTACAGTGAGTCATGCTATTGTCCTAAGGCTTTACTACAATTTTTTTATGTTACCTCTATACTTCTTTCATTATTTTACCTAGCACATTTCACAGTAATAATACACAATAATTTATTCAAAAGCTTATTGATGAACATACAAACATACATTCTTTCATATTAGTAGAACATCATCTCTTTTAGGTGAAAGTTTAATTTAAAATTGGCAAATTTGAGCCCAAAAGAAACATAGGCACCCAAGGGACACGAACTGGGGGTGTAAATCACAGACACGGGTTCAGTTCATAATAACATCAATCCCTAGAGCCTAAATTATACAATAAGGATGCCTAAAATTTACAGGAATGAACTAACGTACTTTTATTTTGCCTCATGGAAAGGAATAGATATAGAAAAAAATAAAAATCTCTCACAAGCGAGGGGAATCACTAGAAGTAAATCTCAGCAGAAACACATTTTTGCTGAGGAGGGCGCACACCAGGTGTGACGCCCATCTGCGAGGAGACTGAGAGGCGCTGAGTATCAGGGTGACAGCAAACCCCAGGAGTAGAGGAGCTAAGACTCCCCCCAGAATCACACAAACAGCGAACTTGATGAAAAATAACCTGCTTCCGACAAAAGTGCATCTGAGATTGCATAAACCAACACATTTGGAATAACTGTAATGCTGGCCTCATACATCTGTGAAGATGAAATGTGGGAGAATTTTTAAAAATCCAAATAATCATAAAAGTTTTTTTGGTAAAACTAATTTCTGAAACCTGCAAATCTCTACAGCGTAAACTTGAGAATCACATTAGGTAAAGTACTGAAAGTACAGAAATATCAGAGCCAAAGGCTAAGCATGTCATGAAAGAACACAGCAAAGAAAAGAGAGATGAGGCTATTAACTATAATAAGAGGGCTGCTAACTTCACTCACAAGAAGAGACACAAAATTTAAAACGGTTTAGAGATCTACGTGCTCATTGAAGAGACTATTTTTAAAAAGTCTAAAGTTCTTATATATGATTTGCAAGACTGTTCATCGAGGTGTGAACTATTACATATGGCTTACAGTTACGTAAAATAGGCCACCCTATTTAAGGAAAATCTGTGTATTTCTACCAATATTATAGAAGTTTTATTTGTTGACTAATAAATTCTACTTCCAAGGATTTGACCACCAGAGTGTTAATGTCTGTCATTTGCAATTGAAAACAAGAATAAAAGGTAATCAAAACATTTTCATGCCATTTGAGAAATGATTTTATAACATTTAGTCACATACAAAGGAAAAGATATATATTTATATATAAATTAGCAATGCTTAACGCTGTATTCAAAGTATGCTTTTGCTCAATCAAAATGTATATCCATATACAGTTACCTATGAATGCCCAGCTACTTAGAACTAGTTAAAAGAATTGTATCAAATACATAAAATGGTGGCTGGGGATTTAGCTCAGTGGTTCCTCCACCTGCCTCACAAGCGCAAGGTTTAGAGTTCGATCCCCTAACCCTAACCCTAAGTACCAAGAAAAAAAAGAATTTCTCAAATACATAAAACAGAACACAACACAGCTCTTTCTGTAATGGATAATGATTTCTGACATATATTGTTAAATGTTTCAGAATAGTGCATATATTGTTTTACTTAATTTTTAAAAGCAATCATATTTATTTCTTTATATATAAACATTTTGGAAAAATATATGAAAAATGTACAACATTTCTCTTCTTGGAAGAGAGTAAGAACCATGTAGAATACATTTGATAGGAAGGAGCTACTTCACTGTATATAAGTTTATTTTTAATTTTTCGTAGTATTGTAAGTGATGCATTATTATATCGTTGACTAAAAGTTAACACATTTTGGAGTAGAAGATGTTTGGCAGCCCCGTACCCTTCTGATTGCCCACCCATATGTGTAAATAATTCTGAGCAAATGACAGGAAACGAAACATCTGGTGCTGCTGGGAATGAGCAGCTCCCAGCTGTGCTTGATCTTCAACATTCAATATGTTTTCCAGTAGTAAGGGTTTAATAATTACTCTCCTTTTTAGCTACAGCAGATAAAATTCCATGTTGATTTAATGCCACTAAAACAAAAAGCAGCTTATCAAGTTTTGTGTAGATTAAAAAGTTGCTGTATTTGGGAAATCAGACCTGGAACCAAGAAAAATCTTATCTCTTTCAAACTGATAACTCAGATGTTTTCAAGGTGATTTCTAGACAAAGGGAAGGACTTAGGGTATAATGGCAGAAAAAAGGTGTTATTATTTTTTTTTACCAAGAAGAATTAGACTAATTTAGGTAAAGCCAAGGGAAGCTCACAGCAAAAGACTTTTCTCAATAATTTTCTGAAACTTCTACTTTGCTTCGATAAGCTTGCTAAATGAAATCATGACATTTCTCAGAAGAAAAAAAAAACATAGAAATTAATGAATCAGTGTGTATATTTTAGAACTACGATACTTGACTTGGCTTCTATACAGGGACAGCAGAAGTTTCAACTAGAAGCTCATTAGAAATGCATACTGCCAAGCCATGCTCCAGCCTTCATAAATATCTGGAGACAGAGCCAGCTGTAGCTGTGGTACCAGGTTTCTACAGGAGGCTATGATATGCAGTGATGGTAATCAATACTACCCTATCATTTTTACACTTGAGATGTCTCTGTATCATACTTATGATGGTGAAAAATCACCACCTATCAACCATCAAGATTGAGCACATATATACATTTGCATTATCATTTATAGTAATAATCAATTCCTCATTTTCCAATGCTATCTTTCTCTGATTTATATTGACTGCAAACTTGGGGTGATGGATACAAAGTTATTAAGACAACTGTTACAGGCTGAATTATGTCTCCCCCAAATTTGCACTTCAAAATCCTAATATCTGCTCTCTCAGAATTTGAATGAATTTGGTTTCTCACACTAGAGAACTATTCGGTATTTACACATGTGTGTCCTATTTATTTCACTTAAGAGTATCGGTTTGGATACAATCATTAACATGGGTATTAAGGCAAAAAGTAAAACTATGATTCTGGGCTCTTTTCCAATTGACTGATGTCCTTACAACAATAAGAAATTTATTTTTCAATGTAAAGAGGCAGCCAGAGAGCACCACCTTCAAGCCGAAGAGAGGACCATTGGTAGAAGCCAACTTTTCTAGGAGTTTGATCTCAAAATACCAGATGCTACCACTGTGAGGATACAATTTTCTGTTCAAGCCATTCATTCATTGTGTGGTACAATGCTTTGATAAGGCAACTCTAGCAAAGCAATACAACAACCAACTTAATCTTTTATTCTGAAAGTAGTAAAACAGCTCTTTTCAGTTGAGAAAGTTAAAAGAATTATTTACATCAGTAATCACATTTGGAAAGGAAAAGTAAAAATTTAAAGTTTAAATCATATGGAATACAATTTTTGTCTTGAGATCAAACTACCATCAATAATCAGTGAAACCTACAGCTAGTAATTTCGCTTCTCCGAGTCTTTAGTATAAAGTCATGATCTACCACTCACATAAGCTAGATGCTATCATTATTAAAATAATATCATTAAAGTACATGACATTACATTTGGGTAATGTAAGTTCTCAAAACCATTCAAATCTGTTTTCCTGGTAAAGTTTTAGGGGCAAATATGAATTAGGTCACTGGGAAAGTAGAATTCACACACAAACACACACACACACACACACAACTTTTAAATAGCATTGCATTTCAAGTCTTTATTTACTTCATGATAAATATTATGGAATAAATTAAATGTCTGAGTACTTTAACTAAAATACCCAGGATAGTATCTTGCCTAATATGGCAATGTGGCAGTTAGAGTAGAGACCATTTAATTGTTTTTGTTTCTGCCTCTGAATTTGATCCAGCACATTCTGGGTGTGTTGTGTGGGTTATAGAGGTGTGGCCTTGGGGATTTATGTCTGGTCCCTCATCCCTTTCTCTCTAGCACCATTTCCCTACTGTTTCCTGGCCATTAGGAACTGAGCATCTCCACTCTGCCATGCCTTCTGCCGTGATGTTTCTGCCTGTGCTCCAGCCTACCATGGACTGAATCCTCTGAAACAGTGATCCAAATTAAATCTTTCCCTTTTAAATTGTGAGTGTTGAGTTTTGTGTTTCAGCTATTGGAAAGCTGACTGCTACAGAAAAATGGTACTGAGAATGGGATATGTAGTTTTGGTCCAAAACCATAAGGACTACTACTGTCATTTATCTGGGGAGAGCCTGTCAGTCTCTGGACAGCACTCTTTTCTACCTGGCGGAGCAAGCACCATTGGTTCTTCTGAGTCCTATGGAATGAATGGTAGAACAGTCTGAATCCTAGGCTGGACCTATGACACAGAGTTCTCTTGCTGTGGGCCTCACTCAAAACTAGCAGCTTTCTTAGTTGGTAAATGAGACAGAGTACTATAGCTAAGCAAGGAATGTGTTGCCTCCAAATTCCAAATGTGCCCAGAAGACATTGTGGCTCTTTGTTGATTGTAGAAGAGGCAAATGCAACATCTTATCCTTCACCTTTGAAGAGATATCTCTGTACATGTAACACTAGGCACCTAAAAATTCTAATTGAGATAGAGAGCCCTATAATTTTAGTTGGATTTTATGCTGTTTCTATCATGCAAATTGTCCAACAAGTACAGGGTATTTGCTCCCCTTTGCTCAATCATTCAGTCAGCATAATGCTGTCAATGTAATGGATTCGTGTGAAACTTTGTAGAAGAGTCTGACAATAAAGATCTCTGTGAACAAATACGTGAAGCAAGGGGCCAGGATTTAACTCTCCTGCTTTGTAAGCACAAGGTCATAAGTTTGATTCCCAGTACAAAAAAAAAAAAAAAATGTGAAGCAGGGCTGGAAACTCGAAACATCTCCAATGTGGTAAGATTGTGAAGGTGTAAGTTGGTCATCTATTCAATAATGTTAAGTCATTTCAATTGTTATCAAACTTATGCTTGCATCTAAGAACCTCCAGAACATGCCTCCGCAATACTTGGCTCTATTTTCTAAGATTTCCCAACTGGTCCCTTTGCCCTACTCTGACCACTGCACTCAGTAATGCTAAGTAAGGAGAGCTTTCTTCAACTGGATTCTTATATAATAGATTTTTTTTTATCTTTATCTTTGTTCATTTTACATATGAAAGTCCTTCAAAAGTTATACTAAATCTTATGACTTCAAAATAGCCTCTATTGTAATTTCTCATTCATTATTTCATATTTTGAACTTTTATGGTACGATAAAGCAATTACCAGGTATTTTCCCAAAGATTTTATTCTACTTCGGGTCATTTACTTTTTAAAATGTCATTTTTATGTTAGTCCAACTTCTCTAATTACATGAGATAATTAAAGTATATTTTGTTCTCAAGTCCCTGTTCTTGAGTCTTTAGCATGAAATGCTTCCAAACCCTTCCACAATTAAATATATTTTTCCATATTTGAGAAAGCTATTCTGATGCTAGGCATGGTGGTACACACTAGTACTCAGGAGGCTGAAACAGGAGGATTGCTGTGTGTTTGAGACCATCCTATGCTACATAGTGAGTTCTAGGCCACCCTGAACTAAACTACATGGTGAGACTCTGCCTCAACAAAAGAGAAAAACCCATTGTGATTTCATGAGAAGATGATTATCATCAGTGATGATCCTTCTGGATAGATATTGATTTTTAAAACCTAGCCTACATGTGTATGACTAAGAAAAAGCTTCCAAGCATTTCCTAATAAGTATGAAATTGATCAAATAGTTTCCTAAATTAGTTACTTCACCCTCGTATTATTCTTTCTCAATACCTCTGAGGTGGGCTAGTTAATCTGAATGAAATACCAATGTCATTCTGTCTGATTTCAGGACTCATCCTATATTCTATATCTCAGTCAAAACAACTACAGATAAATGAAAAAGAAAACAAATATTTTATTATTTTGAGAAGAAAGGCAATCATGCTAAATCTTCAAAAATATTTCCAGAGAAAACCTTTTTTTTTCTGATCCTATTTACTTCCCAAAGTACTTCTTATTTACTTCTTTCTTTCTCTCTTTCTTTTTTTTTTAGCAACTGAGGACCCAGTGGCTCCTGCACTTTGTTCTTTCCAGGCAGTGGTAACTACTTGCCTTTGTATAGAGTATTAGCATAAATGAGCTATTGGGATTTATTTTTTTCTTTGGCATCAATATGGGTGCTACAGGAAGTACAAGGCGCATCCTATGGGTGAAGGGTGAGGTCAGAGGGAGTCAGTTCCTGAGAGTGTACAGGTGCACTGATGCAGCTGTGGGGAAAACCTGCAGGGAGATAATTCAGGAGACAAAATTAGAGAGGTGAGGAACTGGCACATATTACAAGGCTCCAAGTGAAAACTTGGCTTTTGACATTGTGTGGGATGTATTTGAAGCAAAGGGGTAACGGAGAGGTAGAGCAGATTTGTTTTTCACATAGTTAATCACTGACTTTTTTCGAGAATAGTCTAGGAATTACAAAGGAAAAGGTGTGTGGACTTAGCACCGAGGTAGTTATAATGGTGCCATGGACTTCAGATACTGAAAAGGGGACTGATTGTATACCTGTTTTGAAGACCAAACCATAAACCATGAGACTTTTTTCAATTAAATAAATGTGGAAGTTGTGACACAGTTTCAGTTCTGGCTAAAATAATTTCGAGGTAAACAATTAGAGAAGTTTGCTTCCTGTTTACTAAAACATGGAAAATTGCTGGGGGTGCAGTGTTATTGTGTTGGTGATATTAAATTGTAAGGGGTCTAGTTTCTGTGTTAGAAGTGCAACATCTATTTAATCAGCTATTAAAAATGATGAATCGGCAAAAAAGATTCAAACCAAGAGCTCACATAGAACTCTAGGCTAGACATATGAACATGTCAGTTATTAGAAAGAAGGTGATATTTGGATTTTGAAGATGTATATCTTTATCAGTAGAATAAATGAAGATAAACTATAGAAGAAACCAGTGGATTAAGTAGAAACACTTGCCTAATCCCCACCGAAGGGTAACGACTCATGGAGAACAATCACTATTTCAATTTCAATATTAATTATACAGTATTAACATGATATGTGAGAATACATCATTATGATATTTGTAAAATGAAACAAATTATTGGAACATTTGAATCATCTAATTAATAAGCTCTTTCTTAAATTGAAATGTTTAAAATGTACATTTTTGAAACAGGGCCTCCCTGTGTAACCCAGGTTGTCCTGGAATTCCTAATCCTCCTGACTCAGCTTACTGCGCTTGGGGCATTCTACCATGCCAGCATAAAATAGATATTTCAGTGGGTACTGAGGAAACTATTCTGTCAGATATCCTAAATGTCTATTGCACTATATTTTGTTGTCCTAAAAGACCCCTTTCTCCCCATAAAAAATAGGAAAATCTGTATTAACTTCTCCCATCCATTGCAATCCCCAAAAGCTATGCTGTAGGACTTTGGTTAGTCATGCAAGTTCCCAAATCACCAAAATGGTACAATGTACTATCTCAGCACAGTGAAAGATTAATGGTATTATATGAAGGTTACTTACAAAGAGAAGAATTCAGGCTTACTGGTAGACAACTCTCAGTATTGGGTGAGCATAATAGAGTACTGCAGGTACTTTGTTATAAGAGGAACAAAACCTCAGGATGTGACAGAACTAACCAATCATATGACGCAGGACACTTCATAGATGTGACTTTAAGCAAGAGACTTAAGTGAATCTCTATCAATATTACCTGAATGCAAGATTTACTACATATTTGTTGGGCAGGGGGAAAATTCAAATGTGAATGTGTCCTTGCCCTAGCCACCATATACATTAAATGCGTCTAGAATTTTTTTTGTATTCTGGGATGCTGAGGACAGAATCAGGAGATGATTTCCATTAAAATGATAATGTATTATTCATAGTTGCCAAAATGGGGAGGTTACACCATGCAGACCCACAGGAGAGAGTGCTGAGGTGAGGAGAGGGATGTCCTTGAGATTATAAATTTGCCCTTGAAGTTCAGAGAGTCTTCTGCTTCTCTAGGAATCCACTGGCCTTGCAAGCAGTCTTGTTATTGTGCGAAAGACTTAGATATCAAAACATCAGATACAGAAAGAAAATATAATTAATCTGAAATTCACTGTCCCTTTCCCACCACCTGAGTTCACTGAAAATGGGTGAATTCTAAGTGACTGCAAATCTTACACTCTGAGATATGCCTGATATGTGCATTGAAGGCATTCAGAGGGCCACACTGAATCCCCTGCCAAATCCCCACGTCACTGCAATGGGAAATAGTACCAGTACTGTGTTGCTTCCCCAACATGCCACGGAGATGTGGAGCTGACATGGAAGCACTACACTGCAACCTTCCTGTGACCATGGACCAGCCCCAAAGGGGAGGGAGGGCCACGATAGGATGGAGTCTTCCCTTGTCTGTCCATCAGGACAGTTTAGTCATTGCCTCTAAGAAACAGTGGCTGAGATCGCGAGAAGAGGAAAAGAAAACCTCATCTGAGGCCATGGCACCAGATGGTAAAGAGTGGACAGCAACAAGCCCAGGCAGCAGCAACTCAGGGAGGCAGCAAGGAGCAACACTACGTGTGAGGTGCTCCTCCAAGTTGCATGCTCCATTGTGGTAAAGACATCATTCATAAGACTGTTCAGAAAGCATTAGGTTCCCATTGCAGAAACCTTCTGAGAACAAGACCTTGTGTGACTGGCCTGGTCTCTCACTCCTGGAAACAGCTGTGAAGAAGTTGGACAACTTCTAGGCCACATCTTCACATCCTTTAAGCCTAACTTTATTAATAGCTTTCCTGTAGCCACCAGCTGTGCTCAGATACATCCTCTGCAGCATCCTGCCTTAGATCCTCAGCATGTAGCATGTTTTCCATCCCATGCTTTTCTGCTCCTCATTCATGTGACCCTGTAGAAATCAGTTAAGCCACTCTGTCACAAGGACAATCTTAGACATGGAAGAGACTGTGCAGTGAATGACCACTGAGGAAAAGTTAGCTGACGAAAATACTCCTGCTTTTCAAACCCTGAAGGAACAAGTCTGTAGTAGTTTCTCCGTGACTACCTAAAAAAGTTTCCTTCAGACTGGCTTGCTTTCTTGCCTTCATCATTGATGTCCCTTAGGATCATTTGACAAAATAATCTGCATGCAAGCCTCTGAATAAAGCCACACTCTCACTCGGAACTCCAAATAGTGCTCTAAATGCATGAACTGTTTGGAAGGATGGATTACATAATATAGGTAAAATACCAATCATAGGACTTGGCTAATTATAGCTAAGTGTTTTTAGTCATTAATCCTTTCTCTTTCAATAAAAAGCCACTTGATCTTACATTCTATAGTCAGATGTAAAAAACATATAAATTTTGTTGCATAAAATAAATGACTTGGTCTTTATTTCAAAAACAGTGAATTCAGTCCAGTGCTGGTGAATTCCATCATGAAAATAAAATACTCAATTCAGTGTTTTATTCCTCAAAGTGACAGGTGGGGTGGTGCAGGAGCAGCTACAGTCAGGTGCACAGGGACTCATCTGTCTCCAGCCAGGGACAACCTGTGTGCTCTCTCCAAGAGCCCCACATCCACAGTTGGATTCTGGAGCTGTCTCCTGGAAGACCACCTGCATTTCCCATCTTGCAGTGCTCATCAGCAGCTCTGGGTAACCTGTTTGTCCTTTCCACAGCAAGGAATTTAGTTCATCTCTGCGAGTACCATATGCTGCAGGGAACTGAAGGATGGGGGATTCTACTCCAGCCCTTTTTACTGATTACAACCATTGCTCATCTCTTTCCACTATGACATATTGGTATTTCATGGAGAAAACTTGCTTTCACAGGCTAAAACAAGGAAATAGATGAAGATCTCTCAGTTTTTGACTCATCAAATATATGTCATCATTTACCTCTGTTTACTGTGCCATATTCAGGGCTCACAAGGTTCTGGACTAGTTCTGAGAGCTCCTACTAATTTCCAGTCTTACGTTTTACCTTTCGCACATCTCTCCTCAGCTGGTGGCAACCTTGTCACATCTGGGTTATAGAGGAAAATATCCTCTAAATCCTTTTAATTATTTATGGCATAAACTTGTGGATTAGAGGTCTCCACTATTACATTTGAAAATAGAAACCAAGTCTCTTAAAAAGCATAAAGCATTTTCTGGCTACAAAACTATGCCTTGAGGTGTTTCTATAATAAAACTGAGAGCAATCAGCCTGGTATGGGGATTGTGCATGAAGAACACATAATCGGTATAATCAAATTATTATCCTGTCAAGAACGAAATGTGTCCTTACAAAACCTACCATCTAGGAAAACCCAGCAGGCATTTTGTGACTATCCAACTCAGTCTCAATGCAAAAGAAAAGCAGTTTTGTGCCCAGGGGTATAAGAAGGGAAAAGTCAAAGAAAGGATTCTGTAAAGGGAGATCACTCACCAAAGTTTTGTGATATAAAAAGGTATGGAGGAGAACATGTGAGGTGAAAAAACAAGATGCCAAAAGAGCAAATGTGTGGAGAAGCTACATAGTAAAAAGAAAACAGGGCAGGAATTAAAGGGCAGGGCAGGGGAAGTAAGGGATGCACTATTCTTGGTGCAGGAATTCAGAGAAAAGCATTGCAATATATTTTGACATTCAATAATTCTAAAAAAATTACATTTGATATCATGAAAAGATTTTTAAAATTTTATCTCTTGTCACTTCTTTGGCACTTTTTAAAACAATATGTGAGACTAGTTAGAAGCAATTAAATAATGTTACTTTCATAATCTAACCTTGGCAGAAGTAGACCCAACACCAGGTTTATTTTGAGTTGAATGGATTTAGATATGAAGACATAAAATAAATAAAAAGTAGGAGATCACTGCAATGAGATGTGAAAGATTTAATAGCTATGTCAATGTTTATTTATATTTGAAACTTTTGACATCATTTTAAAAATTCGTATGAATCCTCATGGATCAAGTGAAATATGTTTTGCACCTCAAAGATTTTACATAGAGTGGAATATAGAAACTCAGGCTATTCAATGTTAACTTAGTGGCTTACTTTATGAATGTCGTATGACCTGACAGTATGATTTAATGCAAAAAAATTGTTATTCTAGAACATCAAGGATTAAATGTAACATACACCTAATTGTATGACAAACACATGTTTATTTATTGATTGCAAATAATCAATCCATCTAAATATGTACTTAGAGTTATGTGATATTTTAATTGTTACCTATACCTATACATACAATATTATATTACAAGTACATGCTACAATATCTGTGTTACAAAGATAGCATCTAATAGTGCATTACTATCTCCAAAACTTCTTTCATCCTTCTCTCAATTTTACCATTATCTTCTATCTTGGTGGAGACCCAGAACTTGAGCTTAATTTTGAATAATCTGAGTGCTGATCCAACTGGAGAAAACTACAGAAGACAATAGCCTTATTTTCAAATGGAGAAAAATAACTATTCATAGATACAAAACTCTCATAACCCTTAGAGAATACATACTAAAATACACATAAAAACTTATCTTTTAAATTGATTTCATTGGATCCCCTTATAATGCTGGAGCAAGTATTTAGAATACATAGATTAAAAATGATTTAGGGCTGGGGATTTAGCTCAGTGGTTCTGCTGCCTGCCTCACAAGCACAAGGACCCAAGTTCAATCCCTGGTACCAAAAAAATAAAAATAAAAATAAAAATGAATTGGAATGTGATGTCAGAGTAAAACACCCCATCTCATGAAAATCATATGTGTGGTATGACCAGAATGTACTACATACATCCTCAGTGTCTTTGAGAAGAAAATATTTAACCATAATAAAGTTTAGGATATATCATAACATAAATATGGGGCCATTTCTATAAAATAAACCCTGTTTCCATGGCCATTCTTCTACAGTATCCAATTATAGACCATAAATAACTCAGAAGAAGAAGATAAAATAGCACTCAACTCCCCCTCAGCCAAGGAATGAAGGAAGCAGCTCATGCATACACTGCTTTCATGGAGAAGAAAAGAGGAAAGAAGAAAAGAAACAAGAGGAGCAATGGCGGGGTAAAAATAAAAATGGATTTTATTTGATTTTGAGTATGACGTATTCCTTTGGATTTGAAAAACAAAATATTTTGGCTGTAGTGGACAGAAAGTTTAAAAAATGTGACCAAAACATTATTAAGTCACAAGAAATTTTGATCTAACAGAACCCTTGTAAAGTATCTTGGTTCACAAACTTGATGCTTTCCACGATTTTGGTCACAAACTGATTTGGATGTGAACCAAATCAAATTCAATGGCTGGGTTAAATGTTCACCTCATATGGAAATTTGATTCTGTTCTCATCCAGTTCATTTTGTGATCAGAATTGTGGAGAAGCCAGGGATTTAGCTCAGTGGCCCACCTGAACACAAGATTCTGAGTTTGATCCCCAGTACCAAAAAAAATGAAAATAAAAGAAAGAATTGTGGAGAAAATAGGGTTCATGGTACCACTGTATATAGAGGAAGTAAAAGAGAATAATATTTAAAGTTTTATTATAATATATGATATTATAGGCATATTATAGGCATGTCATTTTTACTTTTTAAAATAAATGATAAATTGATTAATGTATTAATTATAAACAAACATTAAAAACTCAGCAGTATTAGCCTAGATTTAAGAAATAAGCATATTAATTAACATTCTTGTTTTCAAACTATACTGAGTTTTTCAAATTACAAGATATATCATGAGCCTTTCTCTTTTAATTAACATTTTGTCCAACACAAATTGGTTTTCCAGCATCCTAGAAAATTTTTGGTAATTTAATTCTTAATATCTTTGCAAAAATTTAAGGTTAATTATTAATGTATTCTAGTTTCTTATATTTTTATCTGCTGGGTGGATGATCACAAATGAACATGATAGCTTTTTTATTATAAATGCCATGTGAAAATAAGTTTTCTAATTAATCCACCAAGAAAATAACAATCTTCTTCAATTATAATTATATATTATATATAATAATACTTATATATAGAGAGAGAGAGAGAGACAGAGAAAAAGAGAGAGGACAATCTTAATGAGAATAATACTATCTAGAATTGCCTCAGCAAAACTTTCAAAATCACTCTATGACTTATTGTAGTTAGATGAGGCTGTGGAGATTAAATGAGATTTTATAAAATATAATGGGAGAATATATATATATATCATTAGTGATTTTGCTCAATCTGTTATTAGGCTATATTTGTTAGTGAAAAGTTCCATTTTAATTCACATTTGTGCTAATTCAATTAGAATCTCTCTGCAACTTTACTGGAGCAAAACTTTGGTCATCTTGGCCATTTTTCATACTAACTTATAAAGTTCCTATGTAGCTGATTAAAACAATTCATGTGTCAATATCACAATTTCAGAGTTTAATAATTTTTAATATTTATTATACTGTTTCATATGGAAGTTATTTTCTAGCTTTAATGAGAAAACAAATATTTTACATTTTATAAAACAAATGAATATATTACTACTATAGCACAAAAAAGTAAACTACATGAGGATGCAAAATGTTAATTGAAAAGAAAGATAACTTGTTTCACGGTTCTGTTCTATAGTGAACATATGCAATACTCTTACTGTGAATGGGATTAATAACTCTGCGAGGAGTGATGTAAACATAATTTTGATTCATTTGAGTTCAAGTAGTTCATATCAGAAAGCCAGTGGATATTCACTATTCAAATAGATGGTATTAGTTATAGATGGGAGGATATATTTTTGTATTCTAAACTTGGTTAAATTCATGCAAACTAGTAGAATTTGGGGAAAAAAGAGAGCTTTTTTGAAAACTTAAAACATTAGAACTTGATTTTACCTTTTGAACAATGGTATATTTTCATAAGTGCCTTTAATGTATCCTTTGAGAATATGATTTTAGACATAAATTTTTTGATATCTATATGATAGTCTCAGCTTAGCTATGGAGCATTCCCCTATTAGAAGTACTTGAGATTTCCCCAAATTCTTGACAGAACAGTATTTCTCTATTTATGATCATATCTTCCCCCAAGAAATTTTTACTTTATGCTAGAGTTATATGCACTATGCAAACTCATTAATTGCTTCTACTTCAAAGGTTATAATACAAAATGCTTAACGATATATTAAAACAAGCAAAGTAAATGTGGACTGTGGAAAGATAGAAGTTGCATGGCCCAAAGATTCAATTCTGTTACAGTTTAAATAAGTGTTTCTTATTTTATTTAACCTAATTCAGAATTAACTGTGCATCCTAAGACTTAAAACTAGCGATTCATGTGCAAATCACCAATATAATTGAACTACAAACGTGTGTAATTATATACACCTGTTTGATGACATTCCTTCTTGAAATTTAAAGTTAATGTAATAGTAACAAATGGCCCCAAAAGTCTCATATGTTTTGGAATGTGACTGGCCCCTAGGAGCGCTATATTCATCAGTGGATTCATCCACTAATGATTCAGCAGCTGAATGTGCTGTTAGGAGGTGGGACCTGGTTGGAGACAGGTCACTAGAGTGCAGCCTGGAAGGGTATATTCTTGTCTATGGCTTCTTCCTTCTTCCTCTGCTTCCTTGATGCCATAGGTTTAGCACCTTTTCCTTCACCATGCCACTCTGCCATCCTATTTCTGCTTTGGAGCAATCCAGCTGTGGGTTAAAATCATTAGCCAAAATAACCCTATCTTCCTTTCAGTAAGAGTGCCCAGTATTATGTCTCAATGAAGAAAATGTGACTAAAATAGATTGTGCTACCAGGAAGGTGGATGGTTGCTGTCACTGTACCTAAAATGTGAAAAAGAAGCTTTTGGAACTTATTTGTGACAGGACTTTGGAAGTTTGAAGAAGCATGGTAGTGAAGCTCTGTAAGACTGAGAGCAGTAGTTGGTGTATGATAGTGCACAGAACTCAGAAGACTAGGATGCTGATAGAAGTGCAAACAGTAATGGCCAGGCTAAAGATGTTTTAAACGGGAACAAGAAATCCATGCGCTGTTGAACTAGAGGCCATGACTACTATACTTTGACAGAAAATTGTCTATATTTTGCCCATGCTCTGAGATTTTGCAGAAACTTGAAATTAAGTTGATGGACTAATTAATTCTGGTGAGGAAATTTCTAAACAGCCCAATATACAAACTGTGATACAGGTATTGGAGGCTACTTTTATCCTGATCTGTATTTCTTCCTGATGGCAGAATCAGAAATAAAATATAGAACCAAAGACATAGAAACTTTTGTTTTAGCAAAAAAAAAAAAGCAAGCACCTGCAAAGTTGGGCCTTCCTGAGGGTGGTTGCTGTAGGGATTGGCACTTTTTTAAAATGCACCAGGATATCAGGTAAGATAGTTTAAAGCCATCTCCACAATCAGCCAGATGTCATTTGTACAGGCTCTGTGGTATAAAACTATAAAGCTTTCATTTGAGAAGAAAGTCTCTGGGTCCTCTTTCTGAGGCAGTGCTTAGGGAATCGGACTATGGGATTCATTTCACAATCCTCAGCCACCTAGGCCCTTAGAAGCCTCTATAGTTATTATGCAAGGAGGCCTTGCCACTGCTTGAGCTGGTCGGAGACACTAGACTAATTCACATGGAACTGTTTTTATAGGTATGCAGAATACAAGAGTTATGGGATCATAGGGGCTTCCACCCAGATTTCAGAAGATTTCAGAAGGCCTAGGAGTCCAGGCAGTGTGACTCTAAGTGGTGAGTTTGTGTGAAGCTGTGAGAATGAATGTGAAAATACAGTAGAGATCCCAGGAAATTGGAGATGCCAGGAACAAACATCTAATGAGAAAGCCACAAAGAGCAAGTAGAACCATTCCAAGACAGAAGCCATGAGGGCTACAATCTACAAGGCTACGGGAGCATGTCTGTCCAAGCCTTTGAAATTCACATCTCACCACAACTTTCCCTGAATGTTGGACATGGAACTATAATATTTAATGTTTGCCCTTCTGTATTGCAGTCTTGTTTTGGTCCAATTACTTTCTAACCCCCTGTTCCATTCCTTTTGGAATGGAAAAGTTCACCCTGTGACATTTCATGTGGAAGTTGTTCAACTTTCTTTTGGAAGCTCACAGGTAAGAGTTTACTTTGAATATCAGAGGAGTCTTTGGACTTGGGCTTTTCAGCAATGCCAGAACTATTAAGATTTTGGCAACTCTTAGAGATGAACTAAAAACATTTAGAGATGGACATTAGTATTTGGGGCACCAGAGGTAAAGTGATATGTTTTAGATGTAAAATGACCCGGGAAGTCTCAAGGGTTTGGAAGGCATTTGGATTGTGAGGGTACTATACTCATCACTGGATTCATCCATGAATGAGATTGATAGACAAATGTGTTATTAGGAGGCAGGGCATGGTTGGAAGCAGGTCACTAGCGTGCAGCCTGGAAGGGTATATTCTTGTCTCAGGCTCATTTCTTCTCTTTGTTTCCTGATATAATGGGTTCAGCATCTTTTCCTTTATCATATGCCTCTGCCATTCTGTTTCTGTTTTGGAGCCAGATAATTATGGATTAGCCAAATAAAACTTCTCTCCTTTTAAGTTATAAGTGGTGACCATTGTGTCCCAATCACTGGAAAGTGACTGAGGCAAGGTCATTCTTGTTCTGTGTAAATGTGGAAATGTTAGCTCAACAATATAAATCTTCAGGCTATTTACCTATCCCCATCAGCTTGTGGCCTATAGTAACTAATACATCAGTCTTCCCTTTGTATGCTTTTATTAAACAATATAAATTTTATGTTTGAATTACTTCATCATATCATTGTTATCATTTTTAGTAGAATTTAATCATTATGTCACATGGAAGGAACTAAATGCTTGGTCCGTAGTTCTCATCTAAACTCTAGAGTAATCCTTTGGGATGAGCATTACTACTGCATTTATGTAGCTAGATTCAAGAACAAGATAAGTTCAAAAATTTGTGACTGAAACAGCTGTTATTCTAGGTTTTGACCCTGTGAATTCATAATCCAAGCTCCTCAGCTTTTTTTAAAAATAACTTTATTTAAAAACTATATCATCTAAAAAACAAACAAACAAACTATACCTTCTTCTTTGTACTCTCAGAATTTTAAGACATTACTTAGATTCTACTATGATTATATTAAGTAGATTTAAGAAGATTAAGGCACTACTTAAATATTTAATAATAAGTAATGAATGAAGAGTTAGCCCTATGCCTATCTTCATTTTTCACTTCTACAGTTTAATTCATGTAGGACTCTAAAGTCTATTTTTGTCTGTTCATAATGCATCATTATTTCTCATGAACATAACCACTAATTCACAATCTATTCATTTGTTCTCCCTGAAGAGAACATAACAAAATCAAAATTAAGTTAAATAATACAGTTCTGGGGGTGTAGCACAGTAGTAAGGTATGTGCTTGGGACAATTGAGGCCCTGAGTTCAATTTCAATAAGGAGTAAAATGGATAGAGAGAGAGAGAGAAGGGAAGAGAGAGACAGAGACAGACAGATGAGAATAGAGTACAGTGTTTAAGTGCAGAATTCAGAGAAGAGAAACTTGTATTTGAAATGTATTTCTAGGATATAGTCAATTTGTGTATTCCTAAACAAGTACATATATTGTAACTTCTTATTATGTCCTAATAGGAGAAGATTACTTTTTAATGAAATAAACTTGGACATACATGGGCTTTTCTAAGATATCTAGTAAGAAGTAATGCATTTTAATTATTATTTATATTAAGAAGGTATATTTTGCTTATTTGCCTAGGAACAAAATTATATGTGATATGTGATGTTTTTCCTTTATATATATTTTATATATTTTGTGGCTACATAAAGCTTTTCTTCCACCAGAACCTGGGAGTCCAAATAATTTCAGTTAATGGAAATTCTTTGCATATGTATTTCTTCAGTGTTTACAAATGAAAATCGTTATTTAAATCTAAGATTACACAGTACTATATTCGAAATCTTGTTTCAGTACAAATAAAATATTATATTGTAATTAAGAACCTGCTACTGATTCTGTTAGCAGGTCAAGCTTGTCATCACGAGTATTAAATCTCAGTCAGGTAGAAGAGAGAAGCTATTTGTGAGAGACCTAGCCTCAGCTGACCCCAGTGAGTCACACCCTTATATTTCTTTCCTTGACTAAGAACAGATGATGTAGCATGTTTCTCTCCAACAAATTATGGAAAAACTCCCTTTATCTTGCAAAGATGAAGAAATACTTAAAATGTAATCAGGATTCTAAGAAATTTAACTTGAGATGATCAAAAGGGAGATAGATTATCCGTCTCATACCTGTAGATAGAGACAAGGGCAGTCAATAATTTCAAATACACTCCACTGGCCTAGAAGGATCAAGTCACCATGAATTCCACATCCATGAGGCAATGACCTAAACAGGTCTGAAAAGCAAATCTTCTGTATGTGGAAGAAATGGGCTGGGCTGTCAAATGGATTGTACCTTTATGAGGCTGAATAGAGATTCATCTAAGCCATGCCTGACTTCTAATGCAGGAGAAATGAGAAATAATAAATGGGCTTCTGGTACCAAAAGGAACAGTAATTTGTAACCCAGAAATAGAAACCTAATATACGTCCCATCCCTCAAGTGCAAAGGCTAAGGAGATAGTCTCTGGAGACAAGAATCCAATCTTTGTACTTAATCTTCCCTGGACTATTGACCTGCAGAGTATAAATATATGAGAAGATACCTGAGAGGATTAGATAAATATGAACAAAGAAAAACATCATCAAAGGACAAAGAGACCAAAATGAAGCATAAATAGTGTGGAGAATATCTGGTCTGGGTAACAGTACCTGTCATTTATGCTGCTACAAAGAAGTACTTGTTCTGGTTACAGCTCACTGTTGATTTAAATTATCAACTTCAATACCATAATATCCTTTGGGAAAAGTAGGGAAAATAACTCATTTAGGGATGCAGAAAACTCTGGAATTCTGGTGAGTAATTGTGGAAAAATAAACCTAACTAAAGAAAAGTCTTTCCTGTCACCTAAAGTACCATCATTGTTCTGATTCACATAACTTACTGAAAGTCTACACTAAATATTTAAAACCAATAAGTCATTATCAACAACGGGAATGAACACAATGTAGTCTGAATGAAATACAGTGAGAGACAGATTCTTTTTGAAGTACCAACAATTTCAACCTGACCCTTAGCCATATAGGGCACCTAGGCATAAATGTAGGAAGCTGCAGCTCTACTTGACTTCTAGCAATAAGATACTTGTGCTTCCATTAATACAGTTGTATAGGGGCTACTCCACAGTGTCCACCGTAGTCTGATGGCACACAGTCTGATGAGGAAACCCTAGTAAGAAATGTCCAGAATATTTCATAGGTGCAATCCTCTAATCTGAACTCTGAATGGAAACCCTGTTCTAGGTATTTATACATTAAGGTAACTATATATGTACTGAACAATTGTATATGAGAGAGGAAATTTTGCACTATCTATACATTAAAATTATATAATAACATTAAAACGGAGTGACGGGAGATAAATTTATGAAAGACAAGACATTTGGGGAAAAAAGGTGCATGCAATGGAATCCTTAATGGTTTTCATTTCCTGATAGTTTGCCAAAAATGAAAGACCAAGATTTGAAACTTCTACACAAACAAATTTAAAAGAGTTCATTATAAGTCAGGTGTGGTCCTACATGTCTGTAATTCCAGCACTCTGGGAGGCTGAGGCAGGAAGGTCACATGTTTGAGTCCAAATTGGACAGTTCATGAGTTAGTGAGACCCTGTCTCAATATTAAAACAAACAAAAAAAAAAAAGGAAAAGGAATGGGAATGCAACTGAGTGAAGGCCCAGGGCTCCTTCAGTAGTACTGGAAAAAAGTGTAAGAGTACATTATCATCTTTGTGCCTCACGGTATCAAAATATAAAGAAATGTGTCACTTTGCCTGCTACACAAAGAAGAAATAAGTTTCTTCTGAGTTTGCCTAAACATAGGAAAAGAATAGGATGCAACACAGAATTTGAGAATAAGCTGGCATATGGTTTAGAGGATTTTCTCATAGGAAAATATATTTTTCCCAATGTAATATGCTAAAATACAAATTCCTTTAAGAATGGAAGCACTTGAAGACTTTCTCTACAAAAATCCAAGTTTTTAACTTCTCCCATTTCTTTCTTTCTTTCTTTCTTTATTATTTATTTTTAATAGTACATGTTTGCAATGCATCATGATTACACTGTGCATGTAGAAGCACACAGTAATTCTCTTTTTTTTTTGTCTCCTACCTCCCATCCCTCCCTGCTGTCTTCAACTATTTTTCCACTTCCCATTTGCAAAAGCTCGATTTCCATTTTTTCTAACTTCTCTTAACAAACTAAAGATCTAGCCTGTGTTCACTTTGGCAACCACCTTGAGGCGAGAAGCGATGGCTCTCTCTTGGACGGCCTGTGCTCCTCACAGCAGGTCACACAACCTGCATTTCATTACAAACAGGCCAAATTACTGATTTAAATCATCTGTCGCTTCTTTTGTGCTATACAGCTTGGCATCTCTAAATGTCTTAAATAATACTGTGTACAAAACATTTATAAAAATATAACAAATAATTTTTTGTATCTATTATAACAACCCCAACTGAACTAAGCATACTTTCCTCTTAATCTCTGCTCCAAGAAGTTAGGGGTAAAATCAAATTCTCAGTCCTGTAATCAGTATTTACCATCACGGTTAACAGACTTGCTTTCTTCCTCTTACTGTCACAACTTTTACTCTTGATATATTCCTTATTAAACATATAATTAATTATAGACTTTTGATATAAAGTATCTTTAATCCCTTTTTATAAATATTTATATGCATCAAGGAAGTAAAAATTCTTGTTGAACTGAATTTTACTGTCATTTTATTTTTTATGTACCTGTCTACAAAATGCCCATATGACTGTCTACTGTGACTTATATAAAGGAATAATGATTTTGATAATGTGCATAGTATATAATGCAGGTAATGGAACAAAAAATTACTCCAGCTCAGTTTTTGTGCACTTTATGTTTATTCTTTATAGTAGGAAAGTGGGAAACAGATCTTTTGCCAATGGGAAGGAAATAAAGAGATGGGGGAGAGAGAAGGTTGATGACAGAAGTGTAAAAAGAATTAAAATGTGTTATGTGCATGTACTAACTTCCCATGATAAATGTAACCATTGTACAGCCAGTGTGTACTAATAAAAATAATTTTTTAGTTTGCTCTGAAATTTAGAAAAATGCTCAGGATGGCTCATGCATGGTGGGAAAAATATTCTCTCACATAAGATTACTGCTCCTAGAGGCTCTTACTAGACCAGCGATCCTCAGCTTCTAGCCTGCATTAGAATAACCCAGATGGCTTGTTAGGAACAGATGGCTGTGAATCCCGAGGCTGTGCATGGGCTCACAGGTGAGGAAGATTTTGTCCACTTGGAGTCATTCCCATCCAACCATAATCCTCTTAGTGGAAGGTGTTTGTGTTATTTATTCTTGAATCCTTATTAAATCTCACTATCTCACATATGGAAGATGCTTAATACAACTATTGAGGGAATAAGGATTTGACATTTTGATATAATAAAGCCGATGGCCAGTGTTTGGCAGAGCCCAATTAACAGGAGGCCCAGCAACTGAAAAAGAAGTACCTAAGTCTGTCTTTCAATTTTGCCTTTATTGGTGCAATTGGAAAGTTTTAAATTTGAAAATATTATTTTTCCAAGAAGACTATATATATATATCCTTAATTTTCTTTCCAAGTGTGCATATTCCAAATATAATTGGATCATACAAATTGTTAAATTTAAGAGAAAACATATGATTATTTCTCTTTATTTTTATTGATATATTATTTGTAATTATATCTCAACTTCTTGTATATTTAAAATTTTTCACTCAGATAATTTTCATTGAGAAATGAAGAATTTATGAAGATAACATATCACTTTAATGTTTTATGATATTCCTTAGTGGAGTAAATTTTTCTAAATCCCTACTTGTACCATTATCTTTCTTCCTATCACCTTCCTTTACACATAGACTTAATCATAACTTCAGCCAGGCAGAATTAATGTCAAGATTAATGACAGTTCATTGTTTAATGCAGAGTTTTTTTTTCCCTAAGTAGTTAACACAACAATTTTGTTACATTTCCCAGTATTATTTCTCTTCCTTACTGGGCATCCATCGTGGTACATTTTCCTACACTTTCCTGCTGGTTTGGCTGTAATCACTGTGTTCCTGGCAAACAGATGTGGCTGAAAGTGAAAAAAGCTACATTCAGCCTTGGTCCATAAAAAGCTCCCCCAGGATCTTGCACTCTCTTTTCCCTTCTGCTGGCAGAGTGCAGAAAACTTCAGTGTCTGTGGCTTTGAGCTGGGGAGACATTCGTGATCAAAAGAGGTTCGTCTCTGAAGGACACAATGAAGCCAAATTACAATTGGTTCCAACTCAACACTGGATAGAAATTAAGCTACTATTGTATTAGGGTACCGAGACTGTGGGGTTTGTCTCTTAGACTTGCTAGTATCCTTCCAAGTAAGGTCAAATTAGTACTTTGAAATGTGATCCTGTCGTTATGCTCTGAAATAGTACAACTTTACTAAAATAATCACCCATGATAATTTAGAGAGCAGAGAAGCAGACAGCATGTTACTGCCAGTGGATATCAAGAGGAAATTTTACAGTGTCGTTCAGGCGGATGGCTGTGAATGGCTGCCTTCACAGAAACTACATTCTGAGCATGAGGTTAGCTCAGTGAGCCCTTCTGACATCTAACCACAGATCAAAGAAAACGACCCAGGGGCTTTAGAGTTTGTAAACGTGACCCCTGTATGGACTCCAACAAATAAAAGTTTAATAATATTTTTAAAGTAAATTTAAAAGGAAAATGGGTGCTTTTTAAAAATGTGTCTGTTGGACAAAATGAAGTCTGTATGAATAATTGTATTAAGTGTTTTACAGCTATACTCAACTCTTTTGTTCCCGAACACTTCTGTGGCCTGCATTAATCTGAGAGACAAGGAGGCCTAAAGACAAAATGTCAGGTACTAACGAAGGGTTTAGATTTTCTTCAGGTAATAACTTTGGCTGAGTTTGCTGTCACTTTGAACAAATCCATCAGATGCCCACTTGTCTTTTGAGAAATGCTTATTATCAAAGAAACTATGTTCCCAAACTAAGAAGACTGGATACTCTGAGACCCAAGTCAACCTGTGGAACCTGAGGCTGCCGCATACAGATAACAAGTTATGGCAGTGAGTAACAAGAGCAGACATTCACCAGTTCCTACTCAAGATGCATTCATATCACCTGTAATGTAAAGCTAGATACTTTAAAAAGAATAATGGACCACAATTTTCCTGTTATTTGGAAGAATTCATGTCCAATGAGTAGGGGAATTAAATATTGATATGGATTGACTTATATGTATCTCCATTCTCCTTTTTCCCTGAGAGAAACTTTGTTGGAGTCATGTTGTCCCAGTTCTGCCCTTTATTTTTGATGTATGATGCATGGTTGGGGTTGTTTTTAGGATCTGGATTCTTTTCTTGGAGAAGACTCTAACCAAGGCACTTCAGGTGTTTCACAGATGGATGCATTATTGTCGCCTACATGGTGAGATGAATATGATTTATGTGAATGATTATGATTGGTTCAGAAAGAAAAACTCTGGTAGAGATTAGCTCATTGTTTCCTTAACCTATATTCAAGTTTTCTTAGACTCATATCTGGATAATTTCCTATTCTTCCTTGAACTGAAGGTGAAATTAAGACTCAGTTCTCACCAATGAAATACAATTAGAAATGATTCGCTTACTTCTGTGTATGGCCTATAAAATCTTTTCTTCTGATGAACATTCTATTCTACTTATCTGGTGAACAAACAGAAAAAATAAAAACATTGAGACACTGTAGGGCAGTTGAACTATGGGAGAAGGAATGAAACCTTCAATGACTAAATGAGCAGGCATCCTCTAATCTCAGTAGACTTCAGGTGAGTATGAAATAGAATCAACTGTTTTAAGCTGATGAGATTTGAAGGTTTATCCATTACAGTAATGAATATTACCATCCCTGGTACAATTTCTGCGCTATAATTTAGAAAGAGTTTTCATTTTCCTAAATAACTTTAACTTGGATGTAAAAAGAAACCCATGTTTCGGGCTAGGGATTTAGCTCAGTGGTTCTACCGCTTGCCTTGCAGGCACAATGACCAGAGTTTGATCCCCGGTACGAAAAAAAAAAAGAAACTCATGTTTCATATTTTCAAAAGGGAAAAATCACTATTCTTAAACAGTATTAGAAAAATAATACTGTAAAAATATTTCTAGGTAACTGTAACTTTGGTGGTTAAACTTAATTGTGTCACCTAGACTGGTTTGAAAGTTATTGAATGTATTAGTAAAACACACTGCTGAATTTTTCTTGGAAGTTCCTGGAAGCATGACTTTGGATACTACATCTGATCCTTCACCCCATTCCTCTCTGGCACTGTTTCCCTGCTCTGCTTCTTGGCTGCCATGAACCATGCATCTTTGTTCAGCAGTGCTCTTTCTCCATGATGTTTCTGTGTTCCAGCCAGTTGACCATGGACTGAATCCTTTGAAACCAAGAGCCAAATTAAAGTTTTCCTTCTTTATCATCTGCGATTTTGTGTCTGGTATTGTGTCTCAGTGATGAGAAAGTGACTTCTGCAACTACTATATGGCTGCCTCAAAACTTTATTTATTTATTTTTTAGCAGTACCAAAGTTTTATTAAAGGTAGGAAAAGAAACAAGCTCTGCAAAGCAAGTTGGGGCCAAGTAAAAGTAGGAACAGAGGTACACCCTACAGTGTGAGTGCAGGCCACCATGCAAGGATGAGCACAGTGGCCTGTCTCAAAACTTTAAATAGCCATTATTTTAATTGAGTGATTATAATCCTGAAAATATTTGCTAAGGAGAAAATTTTGAACAGAAGTTCAACAATGTAAGTACAAATGTTTTTATAACAGTGGAACTTAAGAAGATCCCAAAGTTGAAATCAAAAGGAATTAGTTAAATGTTTGCACCATGGGCACACAAAGGAATACAATGTGGCTGTTAAAAGGGTTTAATACACTTTTACTATTTTATCTCAAACTGGCTATGCATGAGGCTCTTCTGTTGGTGGTAACATGAAAATCAAAACAGATATTGTTCCTTTCTTCTTGGGATGTCATAGATTACAAGTTAGACCTAAAACAAATAGAATTATGCTGATTATCATGAGAAGATATTTGTTTTATAAGAACAGAAATATGGGAGATTAGGAAGATGGTTTTTGGTCCCAAACAACAGATGTTTGAGGATAGGCTCTGTCAGGCTTGCTCACATGAAATAAGGGAAAATATTTGATTGAGAAAATAATAGTTATTTCCAAATTTTCAAAGTTACATATCACATCACATGTAAAAGATTCTTAAAATTTGTGACAGACATTTCTCAGTAGGATTTCTTTTGTTTAGTAATGTGTTTATTGTGATTAATAACACTTTCACTACTGATATAGAAAGCACAAGACACTAATTTAGTAATTGTAATATAGAACGGTATGTACAGTATGTTCCCATTTAAAAAAAAAAACTCAGTTTGACAAAATAGATAAAAAGAGGTTTTCCTGAAGATGTTTCCCTTGGTAATGTTAATAAGGAGAGAATTCAGTTATTCTTTCTAATTTTAATACTTACATAGAAGTAGGTTTCATGTTTTCTAAAATTTTATACAATAAATATTATGCAATAAGATTAAATAAAGACCAAAATAGTGTCCAGCACTTCACCTGAGTTTTCCATTGGCTTATGCATTAAAATATACATCATTATTTGTATTTTCATTTTGATAAACATGAGATATAGGTCTAAATGTAAAATTAAAGCTTCTTTTGGCAGAAATAATATTCTAATCTAAGCTTCTTTTACTAAAATTGACTTGCTCAATACCTTTGTGCTTTTATCTAAGCAAAATCAACTGAAAAATAGTGTAATGTTGTGAAGATTTTTATAGGGTGATAAGAATGCTCTAAGACAAGTGAAGAGAAAAATTGTGTTAATTCTTAAATAAAATGCTGTGTAACTTAAAAAAAACTTAACGTTTTTAATCCTACTGTAAGGGAGTAAGAATTAACACATCAAAGACTGACCCTGACCACAGTTCTCACACTGGTAAATGAAATGTTAAAATTAGAAAACAGTTAGATTCTAGGTTGCTCTTTTAATATCAATTCTTATATTTATTGACCATATAATATTGGGTAAATTTTCTAAAATACTTACTTCATTATTTTCTTGAGTGTGGAAAAAAAATTCAAAATATGGGATTATTATGAGCATAATCAAAAGAGAAGATATAAAATACTGACATCACAGAAGTCAAGCTGTGGTTTTAGGAGATATTTGGTAAATGTTAATGGAAATATTTAGAAATGCCAAAATACAAAATGTTTATATAGGCACATGGAATATATGTACATCATGGAATATATGTACATCAGATAGAAATCATAGATATTTAACTCATATTGATTTGCTAATTTAGCTTTTTTAAAAAAATAGAGTCGGATTCTCCCAGTTTAAGCATAACAGTTTGGAATTATTTCACCATGGCCTCTTCTCAGTGTTTTATTTGACAGCATGACTATTTAGGTCTTAGAAAAAATACTTATTTGGACCTTCTAAATGTGCCCATCAAGTGTTAGAAATGTATTGCATCCTACTAGACAAGTTACAGACAACAATTTACACAAAGGATGATTTGAATACATTTTTTTTGGAACTATGAAGTGGTTGGGACTGTGTTGTCATGCACTTGACATAGGAGAAATATATTTTCCCAAATACACTGTCATAAGGGACACTTCGATTTTAGGAATACGCCAAAGAAATGATTAATCCCTATATACTCTCACAGCCCCCCCAATGAATCAACAATTAAACTTTATTAGTGGAATATAAGAGATAACTCATGGAGGGAAACAACAATAACAAACTATTCCTTAGGTATATGTATTAGGCACTTAAGTGTATTAAATTAGATTTCATTTAAATTAGGCTTCCAAACAACAAATATCATCCACACATACTGAGGTGAAGGTAAATTGAGAAATTTTAAACAAGAAGAAGCATTTTAGGAGCCCCAAATTGAAGATTAATTACACTCATTTAGATTACCATCAAATCTATAGGATTTAACATTGAAGCAAATTAAGCACTGAAGAAGGATGAATTTATTTGACAGTTTGCTGAAGAGCTCCTCTGAATAGCAATATTTTTGGTTGATATGCATGTGTACAAGACCAAATACTTTGAAAATGAAGTGCTGTGAAAATGTCAAGAGATCAATTTGGTGTAATCATCGCTGTGGACTAAAGCACTGTGGGATGAACTACAGTAAATTATTGAAGTGTCTCATTTTGAAGGGCATGTTAAATAGCATTTAATTATATCTGTTCAAAACATGAAGGAATTTTTAATGCAACATCCAAAATTTCTAAAATTAGATTGAAAAATCTGTTTGAAACATTTGTAGGCTCACAGAGAAGCACTGTGAATCTCAGAAATTTTCCAAACAAAGATGCCTTTCCTTTCAAAAAAATATTTCCTATTTAGTGGCTTATCTACTGCTAATCTTTCCTCTAAATACTTATGGACTCTGTGTGCTCTAATGTTGACATCTCAAACAATTTCTATTTACTTATACTTAGCATGATGCCTATACCCCTGCAGGGATTCCTTTTGATTCACACAGTTAATTACTTCCATCTCTCCCGGGAAGTGCTACTCTGACAGAAGGAGAGAGGAAAGAGTTTATTAAATGGTACCATAAATCACATACTGCATTTTAGAAAGAATGTGTATAGATCAAATATTGTTAGGAAAAATTATCTAAAACTTGAAAATTAGGCAAAGAGATAACCGCATGCCTATTTAATGCTTTATTTTAATTACATATCCAAAGAATGTCTAAGAATCTACCAGAATATTTTTGTCCCATGTGCTATCTGTTACTGTTGTAAAGGTCAGGAAATTGTTCAGTTACACAATAACTTATAGATTGTTCTTGTCAGGCCAAAGGCAAATGTTTCTTTGTAGAAAAGATAACATTAAAGTTGCTATTCTTTTGTCATAGAGTATATCAGTATTTTATCTACCCAAGTGGCCTTATTCATCTTGCATTTATTCTTCAGAGGCTTATAACACTCAAAACTTTACATTTTTACTAAATTACCTTTATACCTTTGCTACTTCCATCAAGGATGAATATAATCATATTTTATGCAAGGTAATTCTATATTCTATGATAATCATGTAGGACTATAACAGGTAAGTAGATGAAGGTCACTATTTTTTTGATATTTAAAACTAATTCTTGATGTATCTTGATTAACTAGTAATACATTGTATGTATCTCAGTTTAGGTGATCTAACTATGAATAGGAACGTTTTCAACAGTATGTTTCTGTTGTGGATTATGTTCATGCTTTATTTCTTGGATTAATACTATATAATCAAAAACTCATACATGAACCTCACACTACATAAACTTTACAGTATTATTTTATTCAATGTTGAGAAATAGATTGCATATTCAAATGCAATGGTGACAATTTACAGTTCTTCTTTTGCTCTTCTTTGAAGATGTAGCTCATTATTTCACCTAGAAAATATTCTTAATATAGACCATTATATTATTTTATGTCCTCCATATAATCAAAGAGTAGATGAACATTCAGAAATAAATGTGTGTTACATAATGTATGTATAAATCAAATCAAAATTTTGTGACTATTTTATTTAAAGTTATATCAGAAACTTTATTTACTTAGAATAATTAAATAATATGAATTGTATGATTAAAATTGTATGTATATATTTAAATTATAATCTGCATTTAAAAATAATAGTTTGATTATTGATATGAATAGCATAAACATTGTCTATTAAATATATAAAAACCATTGGAGTATTTCATTTTAGATTCAACATTTGATTTGTATCTGAAATCTCTGCATTATTACTATACTGAAAGCACAGGATCGATATGTACATTGATTCTGAATTGATTAAAAATACCTTAATCTTGAAAGAAGTCATAGAAAATGTTTCATTAATATGTAATAACTGTCATTTAAAGTTAGTGTCCTAAGACACTAGTAGAAGAGAAGATACATATGCATGATCAGGAAATCAATTTTATTACGGATAAGTCCTCTGTAATATTGGAAGGTAGGATAAAGTATAAAATTTAACAGTACATTATGAATAACAGTTATTTAGATATCATGGGAGATATTTTATTATCTTTATATACATATAATCATATTTATATGCATACAGTGATTTCAAGTCTATAACAGGAATAACAGGCTATTGAATACACTAACACTGTAAAAGAACATGCATGCTTAGGGTTTACAAGAGCTTCTCTTTTCAATACAAGTGACAATCTGTTGATCCTGTGCCGCTTACCACAAACTGCTGATGGCTAAAAATGTAAATTCTGTAACCGCAAGATCTTGCGAAATAAAAACCTTGGGATTGTTTTGAAACTGTATCTTAAGCTCTTCAGATGATTCTTACAAATGCATGGAGACTGATATTTGGAAATTAATTTTAAAACTGCTGGTTTTAAGGCACAAAATACCCAAATAATACAAGTTAAGATCAAATTCAAAAGGTGGAAGACTTTGCTCCCCTCATCAAAATGAAGTGTTCAAGGCACTTTTAAGGGAATGAATAAGCAGTTAATACTCTAAAATCAAGCCATGAACTTGCAAGACTCCACATAGTGACCATCTACTGATTCATTACTCCACCAATGATTTCATTTTTTAAAATTAGGAATTTGTGATTTATCTGACTTCTAAAAATGAGTTTATACCTGTGTTTATAATAATTAAGAAAAAATCATATTATTTTTCTCCAGAATTACATTTTCAAAGTTGCTTCTTTATAAGTGTGTGTGTGTGTATATATATATATATATACATATATATATATATGTATATATATATATATATATATATATATATATATATATATATATATATATATATATATATTTTTTTTTTGTACCATGGATCAAACTCGGGTCTTTGTGCTTGTGGGCCAGGTGGTTGCATCATTGAGCTAAATCCCTGGCCCTATAAGTATAAAATTTAACAATTATTATGAGAACAATAATTTGGGTATTTGAGGAACAAAAGCTATTTTCATTATGTATTATGTTGGAACTGGTTACTTTATTTTGGAATTCCATAAAATTAAAATTACACTATATATATTCAGTTTTATATATTGAATATAAAGTTCGTACTTAAAAAATAATAACCAAGGTATGAAAATGCAATATAAAGTACAATTTTAAGACAAAAGAAAATATAACATTCCATTTTAAGAGAAATATGTATTCTAGTTCAGCTTTTACATCTAAATGCAGATATAAATCTCAACTTGTAAATACATAAGAATATATTAGTTTACTGAAAAAATGTGCTTACTCTTTAAAATATGAAAATAAATCTATTGCTTAGTATTATTATATCATTTTAATATATAATATTAAGCTACTACTACTCGTGACATCTTTGTTTAAATTTCATTTGACTTTCTGAAATATGACTTAAGGAATACAATTTGTTCTCTGTGTTTTATAGGCCATAAAGTGTTTATTTCTTTTTAGTATGTGATTATTTTTATGTGCAGTAAAGCATGGGTTGTCAGCTGAATATGTTGAAATGTATAATCTTTAAACCTTTTATGGAGAATTCTGTGAATAGCACATCATTTTCTATATATTTTCAAGTGACAGTCAATGGAAAGTTAAAATTATAGCTACAGTTTGAAGCCATGTTCTACAAAAAGTCTGAAAATAAATTCTGCATCAAGGTTGCATGCTTCAGATAATCTCTTGCTATAAACAACTGTTAGCAGAATTGTTTTCACTAACGCTTTGATGATTCTGTCAGCTGAGCCTCTGAGACAAACCTAAGACCTAATAATGAACAGAATGACAACAATGAAGTAAGCAACAAACAGTGAGACAAAGAAGTGTTGAAATGTTAATAAGTACTGGCTAAATAGCAGCATTTTCTCTTGAGTTTTGTTCATAGTTTAACTTGAAATCTATCATTTCATTTCTTGCCAATGTTTGTTCCTATGTAACATTCAAATTATAAAAATACCAATCAATCACTCGATGAGTAGTATATTGCACACCGTTACTGTCATTATATGCATAATATAAAATATAAAAGTCAAATGAGAAATGGAAAATAAAAACAATGCATAATTTTAAAACACCTGTAAAAACCTGTACTTTTTTAAAAAATTAGCCATGTGAATGATCTCTATATTTTTACTATTCTCCTGTCAATTGAAAGGAAAGGACTAGTCCATCAATTATATTCCTTTTTTTGTTTTGTTTTAACAATCCCTCTTTCTGCTCCCCATAACAACAGATTTTTCTAATAACCACTTTGATATATCCAAATGTATTGAAGTAGGTTCATTGAATGCCACCACTGAGAAACACCTGGCCATTCAATGTAGACTAGGGGCATCATAATTAATTAGTAAAATATAATTAATATTTTATATTATAAAGATACTATTGCTGGCTCTATGTAATTTTGGTATTTTAAGATGTCAGAACAATTCAAATAAAATAATGAAGTGTAAATAATGAGCCACAGATTTTTACCATTTTCTGACTTCTTTGTCTACTCTCTAGCATAATACATAGATCATCAGAGAAAAATTTAAATTTATAACTCTGTAGTCAAGGGAATACCTAAATTGTAATTCCAGATCTACCTTGGCTCTCTGGCTGAAAACATTTTATTTCAATATTCATACAGGTGGTGATGTTTTCCAATTCATTGTTCACAAACACATTTGTTTATTTTTAATCTACTATCATCTTCACAAACCTCCAATTCTTGAGCACTAGATAAATAGATAGGTAGATAGATAGATAGATAGGTAGGTAGATAGACAGATCTTTGAGGTCATTGCATTGTCTTAGTAAGAGTTTGAGGTATATTTGTTTGTATAAAGCATATGTACTTTTCATTAGATTTGTTACTATATACATAATGTTTGTGATGTAGACGTAAATTACAGTATTTAGTAATTTTAATTTAAAATTAAATTTCTAATTTGGAGCTGGCATGCAAAAATACATAAATTAATGTACGTGTGTTGGTCTACTGTCAATACACTTGCTAAAATTATTTATGATTTTCAGTTACTCATCTCTATCCTCTTTTTAAATATTCTTTTGTCACAGTGCTGGGCCCAGAGCATTTTTCATGTTACACAACCCAACTACCACTGAGCTATGGTGCAAACGCTATACATTCTTAAAATTTTTTATGTACATAGTTATCCTAATTTCAATAACAATTTTATTCATTCTTTCCCAATACTTCCAGTCTATTTCATATTTTTGCACTGGTAGAAACAGCCTGTATAATTTTAAATAAAAATGTCCTAAGTGACATCTTGATTTTCATAGGAATATTTTTGTATTTTAATAATAAATATATTTTTGTAAATATCCTTTATTTATGAAAAATGCCCTGATATGTCTAGGTTTCTAAGGAGTATATTTTGAAATGATATTAAATTTTACCTAATATTTTTCTGCACCTATTGAAAAAATATGCAATTTTTCTCTTACATTCCACAAAATTTTGAAATTTATTGAATATCAAACTTAAATATATGCTTTTGAAAATTTTAATTTTATTTTTTCATATTACTTGTTTCACTGTGCTAATACATTTAGGGTGTTAGAATTTATGTTCAGGGAAACACTGGCTTTTGGTTTTCTTTTGTTGTAACATCATTTGGTCTCAGTAAAATAGTCTTGATACTCTGTTTTCTATTCACAGAAGAATTTATCTAAAAGTGCTATTATTTCAGATTTAAATGTTTGGAAAACATCATGGCTAATACCTTAAGCCCTAAGGTTTTCTTTAGAGAAAGATTTAACAGCAGATGGCTTTTAAAATCTAAGGATCTCTAAGTACAATAAGAATATATAGCAATTTGCATTGATTATTAAAAGATCTTAATGCATCATTGTCAAAATCTAAAAGATTAGCATGCTTGTTTTTCTTTTTCTTTCTCGTTTAATAAATAAATAATTAATTGGCTGTACTAGTCAAACTCTACCACAAAGCCCCATGCTCAGCCCATGATTTTTAAAACACATTCATGGAATGAGCAATTGTGTTCATTCAAATAACAAGGAATAACAAAGATGAGAGATTTCAGGTTGTGTCCAAAATACTGAGTTTTTTTTTTAAGAACATTATATGTGGTAAACACACATACAAGAAGAAAAATAAATGTGATGCAAGATAGAACTGTTAATGGGGAAAGGGCAATTGCCTACCATCTAAAAGCATTACAAGAATAAATTACTATGCTTGTTTCCAACTTTCACTCAAAAACATCATCTCAATTTTGACTGCTTAAGAGAACACAAATCTATTATTTTACAGTTCTGGAGTTTAGAAGTTTGAAACAAGACTAAAATCAGTGTATTAGCAGAATTGCGCCTCTCCTGCAGGCTTTGGGAATGATCCCTTCAATTGCCTTTTACAGATTTTGGGTGCTTCCTGCATTTCCTGGTGTGTGGTCAGTTCCTTCATCTCAAAGTTCTTCACTCCAATGACTTCTTCAAATATTTGAATCATTCAGTTTTTGAGTTATTTGCCTATGTCTTCTTAGACTTTCGTACCCTGAAATCAGCTTTTGGCTGAGGGTTTTCAGAGCCATCTTGTCATCTTGTTTATTCATATTTGCATTTTTTTTGGCTGAGTTTTGAAGATTAGTTAGGATAGTAAACTGTCATTTCCTTGGTTATACTGACTTTGTGCATACTTCCTTGTGAGGTATAACCATGGCTTTGGTTATGTTTTGGAATCTTTATACTTCTGCAATATGTTCGATGTAAAACAGTGAAAATCCCATTTACTGTATTGTAAGCAAAGAACAATTATCATTTGTATCAGCATCTACAGAATCAACCAAATGTCAATCCTATACATGAGAACTTGTTTTAACAACTTCACTTTTGTATCAATAATAACAAAGGAAAACAATAGATTAATACTGATGACAACCAGTCTGGGAAATAAAGGTTGCGGGAAGGATTAAGGAAGGAGAAAAGGAATAAAACAGTTGAGAAAGAAGGGAAGATGAAAACAGATAACAGGAGATAAAGGTAGAAAATAGTTAGGACTTTTTGGCAGAACTAGAAAAAAATTCATGTGAATCAGAAGAGGTCAAGAATAGCTAGAAAATGCTGAGTAACAGAGCAAAGCAGGAGGCATTATAATCCTGGATTTCAGGTTGTAATACAAAGCTACAGAGATAAAAACAGTGTGGTACTGGCACAAAAATAGACATGTTGGTCAATGGATAGAATGTAGGATGCAGAAAAAAACCTCAGGCTCCTTCAGCCCTCTGGTTTTGTTCGTTTGCTTGCTTTATTTTGTCTTTTTTAAATCAGCTAAATTTCTGCATGAAAGAAAAGAGCCTTTTTAACAAAAGGTGCTGGGGAAACTAGTTATTCACATGCAAGAGAATAAACATAGACCCAGATCTCTTGCTTTGTACTAAAATAAAAACAAAATGGATCAAAGATCTAGATATAAAAACAGAAACACTGAATGTACTGGAATCTATATATTCAGTAAAATTTTCAAAGACAGGCAGATGCAAGGTCTTTCTGATCAGAGTATTTGCTCAAAAAACAATAACAAAAATGGAGATTTTGTCAAAATTAAAATCCTCACAGCAAAGGAAACAATCAACAGAGTGAAGAAAAACTTTCATTAATTGCAATAAGAATTAACAGTTTGTCCACTTAGTCCTTTGGTAGTGGACTAATATCTAGTATATATGAAGAACTAAAAAAATGAACCCCCCCAAATAAAAGACCCAATCAGAAAAATGAGAAAATGAAACAAGCACATGCTTCTCAAAACATGAAGTAAAAATCTCCAATAAATACATGAAAACTGTTCAGCATCTTTGGCCACTAGATAAATGCAAATCAAAAAACAAACATAGAAACAATGAAACAGATTTCATTTTACGTCAGAAAGGATGGTTATCATCAAGAACTCACAAATCAAATGCTGGTGAGGTTACAGAGAAATAGGAACACTTCAGCATTTTTGGTGAGAATGTAAACTGGTGCAACCACTAAGGAAATCAGCATGGTGGTTTCTAAGGAACTAAAAGGAGAAACTTCATTCAACCCAACTAAACTTCTTCTGGATACTCCTGAGTTAAAAACATGATATTGCAGTGGTAACTCTATATCCATATTTGTAACAACATAATAAGAGCTTAGTTTTGGAAGCACCCTATATGCTCATCATCAGATGACTCCACAATGCAACAATACAAATATATATATATAT
>NW_004624873.1:319146-483744 GCF_000247695.1 Heterocephalus glaber
AGAATGAATGAAATGCATCTTGAGACCAAAATGTAAGTTAAATAAATGAGGCAGAGAATGTTAAATATGGAATGTTTGCTTTTATATAAGAAGCACAAAACACAAATAATTTAAGGAGCAAAATATAAGAGACATGATAAGAAAGAGGGAGATGGGCCGGGGATTTAGCTCAGTGGTTCTGTCGCTTGCCTTGCAAGTGCAAGGACCTGAGTTTGATCCCTGGTACCAAAAAAAAAAAAAAGAAAGAGGGAGATAGACTCTCTGGAGACAGGCAGGCCATATGTGGCTGGGGAGAAAGGAAGGGCCAGATCAGAATATGGACGTAAACACAACTAACCCATGATATTTATATACACCAATTTTCCAAGATGAATATAATTATTCTATATCACAAATATATGCCAATAAAATAAATATATAAAAATAAAATTAATTCTTTAACCCACCTTTCCACTTACTGCTGCATCTCCTCTCTCTGTTTTTGACTCTTCTACCTCTTCTAGTGGGGTTTAGGATTGGACCACACCAACTCAAACAACCAGAGACATCTTGCCATCTGAAGACCCTTAATCATATCAGTAAAGTACTTTTTTTAAAGATACGGAAATCTTTGCAGAACCATCATTCCACCAACCACAATAAACCTGTTGGATATATAAATGACCAGTTGCTAATTTGAATCCACCAATGAACAATTTACTGAAAACAAACTGAGCTATGACTTTACACAAATATGTACCCCCCTCTCACTAATCAAATTCATGATGGTGTTAGTGCAGAACATCAACTGATATATTTTAAATAGCATTTAGATTATTTTTATTTATTTATGTATTTATTTGTACTGGGAATAGAACTCAGGATCTTATGCTTGGGCACCACTGAGCTACATCCTCAGCCCTAGATTATCTTTAAAATAATCACTGAAGTCATTATAGAAAGACCTACAAAGAAAAATCCATTTTAAAACTACAATTTCTGAATGTAAAATGAGGACAAAAAAGGTTCTTTCTGAATTTCTGCAGTGGCAGCCATGGGCATTGGGGTCTGCTTTCTGTATCATTCCATTACCAATCTTTTTTCAGAATTCAGTCTTTAATATATTTGTGTTAGGAACTTTCCTTTCATCTAATTTACAGAATATTTCCAAGGTGCTCCTCTTGTAGGTTCATTTTCCAATGGTGCTATGATTTTATTTCAGAACTCTGCCTGTGATAGCAGAAGAATGGAAGTAAGTGCTGCTATGTGAGGGGGAAGCTTCTCTGAATAAAGGGCTCAAGAACATGAGCGCAACGATCCTGACTCTTTTGAAAACTGCAGTGAGTGGGAACTACACCATTAAACCCAAATAAGTGCTGGTTTGGCGATGTGTACATAAATGAATCATGATCACATGAAAGAAAACCTATCATTTTTTGACTCATTTGAAGAACCCAGTAAACAACTTTTAATAGTTTCAAATTGAACATACTTCCCAAAAGAGATACTGAGCTTGCTGTCAGTAAGCATACTTAAGCATTGACTGGATTATTGGTATGAAGTCCTTATAATCTTTACATTTCTCCGAGTGCTGAGATGCTCTATTTTCAGAATATAAACTTCAGCATTGAAAAAGATACAAATCTCCTGTGTGGACAGATCTTATTTCCTTGTTACATTTAAGCTGGCTTCCCTACTGACTCACACATTTACCCAGAGAATGGAACGTAATTGCATATTTCATTTTAAAAAGCATTTCCTAGTACCAAAGCAAGAGAGTGGGACGCTTAGTAATAGGAAACAAAGATAAAATGAGAAGTTGCCACAGATGAGACACCTTAATGGGCATTTTCCTGCTGACATTATTACTAGTTTTATTTCGTTTGTGTTTCTAGCTATCTTTTCTATTATCTTATTCCTAGAAGTTTGTGGGAAATTAGAAAGAGTAACAATTGTGTGAATGTCAGAAATAACAAAAGAAAAAACAAAAATTAGATTTAATTCATATATTTGATGCAATAGTCACTATTAGGAACAGAATCTAATTTTATTGAAAAAAATAGAAAAGTGTTCCTTAGCTAAAAGAAATATAACACTAGAATTCTAGTTCCTTAGGTATACAAAAGATGAGAGTATCACTAAAGTTCTCTAGCTGAGTTACCATTAGGAAGGAAAATAAATTCTGTGATAAATATACAGTACACAAGAATCATGATATATTAAATTTACAAATAATGAAATTTTATCTTACTTTTCAAGTTAAAGAGTTATGAGGAAATAAGCATTCTGGCAGGGTACAACTTTGTGATGTTGTTGCCCTAATAATCATCGATTATATTGTCTAAAATTTTTAAATTAGAATTACTTATGTCAGCTAAGACAGAGTCTCTGGTAGTCTTCTGCAGTGCCATCTGGTACAGTACTTATGAGCTTGTACGTTCCTCTGACACTGAGTATAGCAAACCTATAACAAACGTGGATATTGTAGAAATCATGGGGTGTGACTACCAAGAACTTCCCACCTGCATTCTTTTGGATTGTTCACTCAGTTCGAAGCCAGCTAGCCTAGTGTAGGATAAGAACATTCAAGCGGAGGTCTGGAGACGAAGGAGATGAGGCCTCCTGACAACCACTAAGTTATCTTCCAGAGTCTGTCGTGATACCCAAAGACCAAATTTTCTGCCAGCTTTTCTTGATGGTGAGCTGTTAGGAGACCCTGAGTCCATACTATTCAATTACGCTGCAATTCAATTTTGACCCACAACAAGGATGTGAAAGATAAGTGCTGATTGGCAAATTTTAGAGTAACGTGTTAAATTGTGCAGTGGTCCGAAGTTTTCCCTGAAAATTCAATTGTTGAGACCCGTGATGATAGGAGGTAGAGGGGCTTCGAGAGGTGAGTTTTGTTGAGAGCTGAACTCTCCTGAATGTGATTAGTAGAAGAAGCCCCAGGGAGTTAGCTCAGCGCTCTGCCATATGAGAACCGGAAGGAGAGGACCACCTGCGCACCGGAAGCCCTTCACACACACCAGCGCGCCTTGACCACGGGCTGGCCAGCTTCCAGAACTGTGAAAAATAAATATCTGCCTCATATAACTTAGCTCGTTTATGGTGTTTTGCTAGAATAGTGTGAGCAGGCTAAGACATGCAGATGTAGTTAACTGATAAAATACCAAATTACATCTGTGAAAATGTTTCTATAAATTATGTCGATCAGTACATTAGAATAAGTAGTATACTAAAAATATTAGCCTTTGCCTATATTTATACTATTCTTAGCCACAGCAAATTACTGAATCCCACAGGAGCATTTTAAAAAGAACCAGCTAAATTATATGCAAGGCTACTCAGAATGATTCTGTTTCATAATGACTTTAAAAATATCCTTATTTTATGAGCTCAGGTAGTGTACACACACAACAACAACAATAACAACAACAATAACAATGGCAACAATTATTTACTTATTCTATTAGAGTAGGTTCAGGGGAAAATAAGGAAGAGGATAAGTATAAAGGAATTTGTCTTCTATATTCTTACTGAGTGGGAGAGACTATTTAAGAAAGATTTACTGAAGTTAGTGTTGTCTCTGATCACTTCAGTGGTTGTTTTTAGTCAGATAACCTCTCCAGGAGGAGTCATTTATGTGAAAATTTGGTGTTGAATGACTTTTAGTGGAGAGCACATTTAGTCTGCTTTATAAGTTTTACTCACTACCTCATATTGGGATTGTTCTACAGTAAGGGTTAGAGGTGAGAAACAAGCAACTGACATGCTTTTTTATTTTAGAGCAGTAACTTCAATCATGAACATTATCAGTATTGCTTTGCATATCTGTTAACTTTTTTATTTCCTTGTATTTCAAAAATTATTTATATTAATATATATAATAATATTGATTGTAAAATAAGAGAGTATATGTTACCATTTAAAAAAAGAGAGATGCCATCTTATATTAATAACTACTTGATTTTTGGAGGCGATTATTAAACAAAACTGAAATTTTCATATGAATATTAGTTTTCCTGCAAAACTGAGTATACTTTAATAACAAAAAAATATCTATTGACACTTAAGTATGAGAAATAGACATTAAATAAATGTCATAATAAAAAGATGACAAAATATCAGGCCATGAGGATTAAGTGAATGGCTAGCCACATCTCCAAAACTAATAGATTTTCAAATTTCTAACTTAAATTTTTAATTATTATAATACAAATCAGTTAAATTTCCATAATGATGACTTATTCTTTATGTTTTCTATAAATATTTTTCATTACAGTATTAGAAAAAATTAAGAACATATATGCAGTGTAGCTGAAAAAAAGGGTGGTTGTAATTGTTTTCTGCACTGTTCTACAACTTTTGCCATGTGGATTCCCGTTTATCTTCACAAATGGTTTTACGGGTATTTGGGGGCTAAAGAGTCAGTAGCATTTAACCCCATACATTTCTATCTTTTCTCAAACTTGTCCAATATTAGAGAACACCAAAGAGTAATTCATCACTGTGTCACACTGGCCTGAAGAATTTCTTGGGGCTCAAGAAGAATGATGAGGTTAGGCTTTGAGCCCTGAAAATTCCTGAAGTGAATTTTTCTCTTTGGTGTACCACAATAATTCTCTGTTTGCTGTTGGATCATGGATCTTTGTTCTCATTGCCAATGCTTTTGTTTTAGGTAGTGAATTGAATATAAAAATGATCACTTAAACATCAATCTATGTAAGTGTCATTCAGCCTAAACCTAGGCTATACTCACTGAAGAACTGAGGCATATTGTATCCTCCAGAAATGTATTATCATAGTGGAGATTGGAGAATAGAACTCAGATTATCTTAAGAAGAAATCTTTACTGCAATGGGTACATTTTAATGGATTGTCTTGCAATCTGATAGAGCCTCCATCAAAGTCTATTTGTAAGGAATTTAAGAAGAAGCTACAAATGCTGAACTTGATCTTGGATAAGACCATAATTGTTATAAAGTAGTAGATTTTTATGAGTAAAACATTGGACAACTTGAAATTGTCTTTGCTGTAAAACTCTCAGCCTTAGAAAGAGTCCTGGACGTTAAAAATGACAGAGTTCTAAACCTCCCAGTAGTTCCAAATGACCAAGAGATTTTACTCTTAGGCATTCATCCCAGAGAAATGAAAACTTGTTGACAGAAATACCTGTACACAACTGATGATAGCAGGGTTATTTGTTACAGTGTGTATTTAGAAATAACCTGGATGGATGCCCTTCCCCGTGGGCATAATAAAACAAATGGTGGTACATTCTTACCATAAAAAGCTCACTGATAAGAAAATTGAACTATTGATGAGCAAATTATTTTGATCTAGTTCATGAAATTATAGCAATTTAAAAAACACAAACCAAATAGATTCCCTCTATATCATTATTTTTTTGATAACATGACTGAATTGACAAGAAAAACAATAAAGGCTGGATAATAATAAAAATAATATAAATAATAATATTATGAAAAATAATAAAGACTGGTGGTTGTGAGAGCTGGATGAGAAGAGTGGAGGCAGGTGAGATGTAGGGGAGTGTGGGCATGAAAGGGCAACAGAAGGAGGCCCTGTGGTGAAAGGATTGTTCGTCACCTTGACTGTGGTGATGGCAGCCTCAGTCACACATGGTAGGCTTGACAGTGTCCATCCAAATACACCTACCCTCCCATCCCCATCAGTGTCAGTGTTACATGCAAGTATTTCGAAAAGAATTCAAAATAAACTGTCTTGGATAATTTGGAAGGGCCCTAAACTATCACAAAGTTCCTATAAAAATGGACAGGGGAGGATGCACACACACATGTGAGGCACATGCCCATGGACACGCAGACTGGCAGGAAATGATGGCAGCTGACACAAGCCCAAGAGTCACAGAGGGATCTCCCCCTATAGGCTCTGGAGGAAGCACAGCTCTGCAGAGGAAATATGGTACATGAAATAAAGTAAAATTAAGAAACACAGTTCCATAAGTAATAAATTGCAATGCACAAGGTGAGAAATATATTTGCTGTATGTGCACCTAACAGATCACTTATTTATAAAGAATTCCTACAAAAACAAAGCCATGAAAGAAAGTGGAAAAAGCACAATGATCTTACAAAGGATCATATCCCAGTTATCAATAAACATATAAAATGATTATTAAATTCAATAATGATAAAGGAAATGTGAGTAAATTTTGCAGTGTGATACACTATACACTTCTGGAAATGATTAAAGGTAGAAGACAGAAAGTAGTAAGTATAAATTTGGGTAAATTGGCAGATGTTTACACAGTCTTTAAGGTTACTTATTCATTTTGAAGAACTATTTTGCAAAATTTAGTAAATCCAAATATACTCAGACCTTGTATTTCAGTAATTATTATTGTATATATATATCCAACAAAATGGAGAACATATGTTAATCCAAATACACATACATATGTGCTTTCATCAACAATATTCATTGTAGTACCAAACTGGAAATAATACAGATATTGTACTTGAACAATGAAATATTGTAAGGTTATCAAGCAATAACAATGAAATAATTACATCTATATGCACCACTACAGATAAAACACTCAAATTAGGCTAAACGAAAGAAGTAAGCAAATGAGTTTGTAGCAAACTATTCCATTTATTTGAAGTTGAAAGTATAGTACCTTCATCTATGGAACTAGAAGTCAGGAACTGATGAGCTTGCAAAGGAAGGATATAACATTATTTGGCAATTTTATTCACTTTCATTCCTTTCCATCTATTCTATTCTATTGCATTCTATTCAATTTTTTAATTGAAGACCTTTGCACTGTGCTATATTCCATTTTTATTTTTTAATTTTTATTTTCTTTTTAGTACTGGGGATTGAATTCGGGTCCTTGCACTTGTGGAGCAGGTGGCAAAACCACTGAGCTAAATCCCCGGCCCCTTTTTATTTTTATTTTGAGACAGCGTTTCACTAAGTCACAAATTTGCCCTGACTGGGCTCAAATTTTTCATCCTCCTGCCTCAGCCTACCAGAGGCCTGGGATTATAGGTGTGGGCCACCATACTTGATTATTTTGGTATATTAATGTACTTCTTTTTCCTTATCTGGGTGAAGATAACATGAGTGAGTGTATAGAATAAATTTAAATGATTTATAGACTTATTTATATTCTTTTCCATACATATATCATGCTTCAATTAAAAATGTTTTCAGTGTCTCTGCATGGTCTACACTTATAGCAAATACATGGTAGGGATTAAACTGAAATTCTAGATTTGAGAATTATTCTGTCCAAATAATTTTATATTTTAATATCAAAATCGTGCTGCATCTTGATACTTATTCAGTAGTTATTCCCTTAAGAAAAATTCTTCAGAGTTTATTTTCTTTCTTAAAAATATAAGTCATGCAAAATCTGGAGTCATTTATTTTTTCATTTTGAATTGCATGTCATTGTTGCCTTTGAAAGAAAAGTTTTCTTAATATTTTCTAATTAATAACCTGTGGGAAATATATTTAAAATTTTATAATTAATTCCATAAAATTAATCATGGAGATACACAAATACACTGCTTTAGTAAGATTTATCTGGTTCTTCATACTGAAGACATAGGGAAAATTATTATTATTAAGAGATAGGATAAATAAGATGGGTATGGTCATGTTAAAGAATAAAACTATGCAGTTTATGAAGGTATAATTATATGGAAATGAGGAAGACCCATTGTTAAGTGAAAAACTACATCACAGATAAAACTTCTAGAGAGAATTAGGCTAATAGATCAACTTTGAGTTCAACAAAAAGATTGCTTGGATATGATGCCAAAAGAACAAGAAGCAAAAGCAAAATTAGACTAGGGGAACTACATCAAATTAAAAGGTTCCTTTACAACAAAGGAAATCTTAAAAGAGTAAAACTATTTCCTATGAAATAGGAAAAAAAATTAAAAACCATATACCTTATAAAAGTTTACTTTCTAAAATATACTAGACACTCATAACTCAGTAGTAGAAATGCAAATATCCTAATTTAAAAAGCAGCAATGGGCTTGAATAGACATTTCCCAAATTTGGAAAATAGGCTCAGCATAACTAATCATTAATGGCATGTTAATCAAAAAAGTTATGAAATGTCAATTCTTATGATGGTACATTAGTCAACTTTCTCTCACTGTAATGAAACATGTTACAAAATTAATTTATAAAATAAAAGATTTATTTTGTATCACAGCTGCATGAGGACCCAGTGCTTTTAGGCTTCTGGTGGGGTGTTTCCCTGGAATGTCAGGAAGTTCCTGGTGGAGCTAAGTACTCATCTCATGGCCATGAACAAATGATGGAGAAGAGACTAACGTCTCATTATCACCTTCAAAGGCATGTCCCCAAGAACCCAAGGTCTCCCTCAAAGTCTCCCCAAGGTCCCACCACCAAAGCTTCCCCAACTGCCTGCTATGGCTAGCCTAAGACAAGCCTTTAGCATGTAATACTTCAGTGATCATTGGTAATCCAAACAATACCAAATGGCTATAGTAAAAGTAAAGAAATAGATAAATGTTGGCAAGGATGTGAATAAACTGGAACCTGCACATATTGTTGTGGGAATAAAAAATAATATGATTGGTAGGAAAAACAGTTCAAAAGTCACTAAAAAACTAATATTAGAATTAGCATAAGATGCAGTAATTCTACTTCTGGGTCTATATTCACATAAATAGAAATCAAATTCTAACAATACCACTTCCTAATATCTCTAATTCCTACATGGGAGGTATCAGCAGGACTGTGTTCGCTGAAACATTATTTACAATAGAAAATTTGTGAAAGTAAACTAAAGGTTCATCAATGGATGAAGAGATAAAGAAAAATGTGCTTATGAAGTACCAGTTCTTTAGTCTTGGTAAAGAGAGATTCCAACATATGAAAATCATGACAAACCTGGAGGACATTATGCTAAGTTAAATAAGCCAATAACAGAAGGATAGATAGAATGGTTTCAGGTTTATGAGTAATCAAAGTAATTACAGCATGGCAGCAGTGAGCATCATGGTGGTCATGAGGAGCTGGGAGAAGCAGCAGGAAGCTGCTTTTCCATGGGTATGAAGTATGAGTGCTGTAATGTGAAAAAAATCAGGAGATATGCTGTGCAGGATTTTGGCTATACTTAAACATACCATATTGTACACATAACATTTTGTAAGGAAGGGAGATGGTAGATATCATGTAAGAAATTCTTACCACAATTTATATTTTAAAAGAAAGAATAATCCAGATAAGAGCTAAACCCTCAAAAAAAGTTATATTTAGTGAGTTCATTTAAGTATACAGTTGAAATTGTATGGACACATATTAAATTTTAGCAATTGTAAAACATTAATGTTTATTATTTTTGTTTCATTATGTTCAATTATCCATTCTACTGAGTTTTGAAAGTCAATTTTAGTACTAAGCTTTTACAAGCCATTATGTTTTTAGTGGACATCTTCCATCTCCTCCTCTTGGAGAAGAATGCATGAAAATTTAAACATATCAATAAAGCCTTTGCATAATAAGAGCCTTCCAACAATATCATGTAAGTGGTAAAATCAGCAACAGACTTTGCAATCAAGCAAGCAGGTTAAAATCCTGAATTTGCTATTCTAGCCATGGGAAATCAATTGAAAATCTGTGTGATTTAATCTCCCCTGCTATAAAATTTGGAAAATAAAACTAGTGTGTAGGATTTGGTGACTATATTACTGGCTAGACTTGAGTAAATTATGTTCTGCATCATTACTATTTTCATAATTACTCATAGTGTAAGGAAGCCACTGGGAACTTGGAATGATGCTTAATGCAGCTATAAGTAACTTCTCCAAATGGAAGATGGTATTTTAAACATTTAACAGGAGATATCTTATTTTTTGTCTTAATACTGTTGGCCATTTTAGCAAAGAAAAATCTATTTCGAGGATTTATATGAGTTGAAGAGCAACAAAAAAAATATAATTACACATTTTATTTTTTTATTATTCTTGACATCTTTCCTCATTTTAAAAGAGTCAAACTAATTATTCTTCAATTTATTTATTAAAATTTGAATCTCTTACATTAATTGCATTGGAAGAAAATGAGCTTTTGAGAAAACAGTTTTAGTTTCTGGTAAGTTTCAGAATGTGTATAATTCTTACTGAATTTGGAAAAAAGTAAGTTTTAAGTTGTGATATGGTATGTTATAGAAATTTATTTAATAATTTTGAAAAATGAGTATTTATATGAACATTAAAATATGTATAAAACATAACTGTGAAATTGTATTTTTTTGTAGAAATTTAAATATTGAATGAAGATACTTTATAGGTAAAGTGACAGACTAACAATAAAGTAATATTGGCATTTTCCTTGGTTAATATAGCATTTTGTATAGTAACAGTAACTATCCACTCTTAATCATTAAAAAAAATTTATTCTTATATAATTGAAGGATAAATATTTTAGATTTAGACGTCATCCTATTAAAAAACTAAATAAATAAAATAAAAATTATTTTAATTAAAAGAAATGATAACAGTGGTCTCAAAATAAGAGATGATACTCTAAATTTATGTCATTCAGATTCAACAAATTGTGTACATTGAACCATCACACTCTTCACTTCTAGTCCTTATAAAAATGTCAAAGAAACACTGAGTTCAATTTTTACTTGCTCCTTGTTTTAATGAAAAATGTGAAACATTACATTTGACACATATATATGGCAGATAAGAGTATTGTGTTAGGCTTAACTCCATAACCACATATTAGAATATTCTAACCCTCTCTACATCAACTTGATAGGGATGCCTTCCTTTACCTGGTTGGTGACTGGACTTGGCAGCTCATTACTAACAGAATTAGGTGACACATCATTTTTGAAGTGGTTACTAGAAGACTGAAACTTTCATCTTACGGCTCACTACCTCTTTCTCTTTCCTGTTAGCTCCTCACCCACAGGGAAGCCAACAGCCACTGCTGGAGTTGTCTTACAAAGAAGCCCTGTGGGAAGAGGCTCAGGGAGCTCCAGCATGAACTAGGCCAGAACTGACATATGCACACAATCAAATGAGCAACTGAGCACGGAAGTGGAGGCCTGGTCCCTGCTCAGCCTGGAGTTTTGGGCAGCCACAACCCAGTGCCGTCCATGACAGACCTTGAGCAAGAATCACCCAACTATGCTACTCCTTGATGTCTGATGTTCAGAAAATGTGTAAGATAATAAATATTAGTTCATAGTCCCAAGTATAGGGAAATGCAAGTAGGAAGAACACAGAACTTGGAAACATAGTTTAGAACCTTAGTTTTCCTTTATCCAAACTTGGTACTATGCATTGTATCTTTCAGGGTAGCTCCACTTGTCAGTTCTTATCAAAGCATTCATTATTGTGTCAAGCAAATGGTGAAAATAAAATAATTTGCAAGTTGTAGATATCATGGCTTTTCTTGTTATTGCCATTTTTATCGTGAATTATTTTTAAAAATTCATTTTTATGTTAAACATTCAAATATAAGAAATAAATAATGGAAATAATTTCTTTACTTCTCTACATAATTGCTCTTCCCAAGCAGATTTGGTTTAAATAATATTAATACATTTAAAAAACATGTACAGAATTTAGACAAGGCAAGATAGAAAAATATAAATCATCTCAGAATAATAAACATCTGCAGAACATAATAAAGCATAAAACATAAGTTGAAAACTAATAAAAGAAATCGCTAGTTTATAATATATTTAACTTCAGAATTTGACATACAGAAATCTTAGAATTTTTATTTTGTAGATGATCAAACTTACCCTTGAGAATAATACCATCCTTCTCTCTAGCCTCTCAAATGCTTAAGATAGTGTGATGTTATTTCCTAGCTTCTAAGTGGTTTTTCAGAGAAATTTGAAAAAGAGTTATACCTTCAAATGTAAATAAATCAATCTATGATAACATGGGTATTTAATACTGAAACAATACAGCAGGGAAAATTTTAATGATGTCAAGTATTTCAGCCTTCTTGCAAGTTTTGTTGATAATTTAAGCACAGCTGCTTTTATTTATTAATTTTTTTCTGACTTACGGTACAATTACTCTGCCCAGAATTTTACAGCACATGGACAGAACTCAACCAAGTATCTGAAGGAGATTTTGCTTGCCCTGATGTTCTATAGCTACTTTTCTGAGTTGATGAGTCAAAATATACAACACCTAAATGTAAAGGAGGAAAGGTTTGTCTAACTCTCAGTTTGCAGAGGTTTTGGTCCATAGTTTGCTGGCCCCAAGACAGGGTGTCATGACAGAGGGGCATCATAGAGGAGAAACAGTTCATGGTGGGCAGAAGGAAGCAAAACAAGGGATCAAGGGGTCTTAGCAGTGTCTTTCTACCCCATTAGTGTGTGTTCCAAATCAATCAGTGGACAGATTCAGTAATCACCAACCCTTAATCCTAGCACCCTTAATCCTAGCATTACACCATGAATCAATCACACACCCTAGATTCAGCCACCTCTGAGAAATCTCCACCTATGACCACATTAAGCTTTGTGGGGACATGTAAACACAAGCCATAATTCCTGGTGAAAAATAAAGAATTTTAGAAGTTTCTTCTAAAGTATATCCTGACAAAATGGACGATGCTCTGAAACAAGTTACAATCTTCTTAAATAATTTGTCACCATGTTCTGCATGAGACAACTGAAATACATGAAACAGGGATATTTTTCATACTAGTGAATCTAACAGCACCATATAACAAGAAGTTCTGTCCCATAAAGACACTAATCTAATAGAATATAAGAAAGCAAAGGAGTCTAAATGCCTGATCACAAGTTGTATGAACTTAAGAGTATTGGAAATCTGAGTGTGTAAGATATCAGTGGATTATATTGGTCTACTTTAAAAATGTTATTATAGAAAAAAATCTACAAATTTCTGTATGTAAAATCTCAGATAAAGTAAGAGAACATCATTCCTATGTGCTTAATCTTGTCTCTGTAGATAAGCTATGTGCATAAATTTATCTAAATGAATTTTCTCATCTGAAAAATAAGAATTGCATTTATGCTTTTCAGGTAACTTCTTCTGGATTATAATATCCTTGCTTTTCCAAATTTATAAAAACATGCTTTCACATTGTGGGGGTGGGATAAGGAGGTCCTTAATCCCTTTGAAGATATAAAGACAATTATGGATTTAATTTCTCAAAATTTCAGACCTACATACAAGTTCAAAAGACAAAATACAGTTTTAATAGCATATCTGAGAGCTAACCACAAGATTTATGGCGATCTGGTAACTGCAAATAGATCCTTGCTGAGAGATGTTCCTCCAGACTGTTACAGAACTTCAGTCTCTAACATTGCAGTAGGACTTCCCTAAATGTGACAATTATGACTGGTTGAGAGAATTTTGAAAAGAATTGAAATGAGAAGAAGAATAATGGAATGACCAAATATTCCAATTTCTAAGTTAAAAATTAGAAATTGCTTCCCAAAGAAGTAGCTAGATAAATAATGGCTAGATTTTATGATAATCCTGGTGCAACATTTTAATTACACCCTGATTTAAGTAGAATCTCATAGTGTGGCTTTGTTTCCTAACTCCATTCATCAAGCAGATTTTATGGAGAAAAATATTCCAAATTCTACCAGTGACTTACAAATGAGCCTGTATGTTAACTTGTTTGTGATTTGTGAAAGCTTATAATTTGTAATTTTATTAATATTTCACTGAATTGTGAGAAAGGAAGTAAGTTAATAATCATAATTTTTACAAATGTATTAAATTTAGAACACATATTTATGATTTCTAATTATATTCATGAGTTTTTTTTCAGTATAGTAGTCATTCCTTTGAATCTTATCTTCTTTCATTAAAAGGAATTGGTCATCACTAGTTACCAGTAAGACAAAACTTGATGCAATGTGTTTTTATTTTTATATGTGTGTTTTTAATCTTATAAAAAATGTGGTAGACAATGGAAGAGTCAGTTTGGAATACTTTAGCACAGAACCTGGGTTTGAGGCCAAAAAACGCCAGCAGAGAATAAAGGAGAAAACACACATTTCAGCTAGATTGATATAATATTTACTGGCAATATTAAGAAACATTGTCCAAACAGAAAGTGTCCCTACATCTATATACTCATACTAGTTCACTTTCAGAAATAGCATCTGTATTTTTGAAATAATTTCAATTTTGAAGCTAGTACAATCATCTACAAGAAATACCGAGTTATATTTTCTTCCCCTAGCAATTATACTATTCAACAATGTGTGTTTTCAGTAATCAAACTCTAATGTTTATCCCTAAAGATCTTTCAAGAAATTATTCATTCACTGATGATCAGCTAATCATATGAAAATGAAAACTGTGTTGATATTTCTCAGATCTATTGAAAGAAATTAGAAAAATTTATACAACTTGTTGGAAATGCCCATGTCAGCAGGGCTATCATAGGACAAATACATGTACTTTATAGACATTAAATATACAGTTCTCATAATTTTAAAACTCTTCAAGTGAATAGTTTCACACTTTGATCCCTCTCATTCGCACTAAATATGTAACATATTAAATTTAAAGTTTCATGGACAAATACTTCATCTCATTTGTAATTTATTAAGTCAAATGTTTTATATTTATAGTCATATAATAAATATACTCAAATGCATAAAATAATTGTTCAACATATGAAAGATATTTTTACTAACCTAAACAGGACAATATTACCAATGAGAATTCTTGTTTCTTGTTTTAAGTCCAGAGGATTGAACCCAGGGCCCCATCCATGCTAAGCAATTGCTCCACTACTGAACTAGAGAAGTTCTACCCAGCTAGAGAAGTTCTATACCTAACAACATACAAACTATAACCCTTTTGTCTATCTTCAATTTTTGACACAACCTAAAATGATATCTTATACCTAGTATCCTGGCATATACACTTTGAAATCTCTGTGAAAAAAATAAGGGTCCATCAGCAATTTCTGACTAATATATAATTTGCCTTTATTATTTCTCCATGATATTTCCTAGCAACATTAAAAAGCTATTCTGCTTTTTATATTTTTGTTGGTAAGGAAATAAAAAACTTATTTCAGAAGACTTATTTACTATCATTAAAAAACTTTTGAGTAATACTTTGTCACTTTGGTCACTTTGAATTGGAGGAAAATCTAGTAGAACTAATATACTTAAAATTCAAAAAAAAAGCAAAATTGTGAAAATGTAAAGCAATATTATTTGATGCACTTAATATTGACAATGAAATGACTTTTTTACCTCTACATAAACTTGATAATTTTAATCTTATTTAATTAAAATATCTTTATGGTAAAATTTTATAATATTATGTGGTATAAGCTTTGAAGTGTTGTAGGAAAATATATTAAATAAAATGTAAAAAAAATTGAAAATAAAATAAAGACCATTAATACTTTCCACAGTAAAATGTTATTTTTCAAATATAATTCATATAATTTTACGTCCTTTCCTTTTTAGATGCTGGTTGATATTGAACTGTTGAACCAAATTTCTAGAATTTATTCAGGTTTTTCAGGCGTATTCAGATATTACTTCCTCAATGTGCTATGCATGGATGGCAAAAACATTGACAAATAGTGATCAGTCATGTAGCCTATTTTCTTTTGAGCTCAGATTTCCATTTTTTTATGAAGGCAGAGGTATAAACAGTGATGGTGTACAGTAGTAAATTTAATTATATTTTATCAGGCCTCAATGATAACATAAAATGTAATAATGAAATCCACTTGGTAGTGTGAACGTTTCCCTAAATCCAAAAGGAAATAAAAATACTAATGCCTGTTCATGGGGCTGAACATTTACACGAAGAGAGAATTGGTGTACTGGAAGACAGCCAAGTCTTTGGACTCAGTTGGCCAAACTCGGGTTCTGGGTCCAGCCACACATGAGCTGGACTTGTCTCGGTGACTTGGGGTGCACTGCCATCCTAAGGAAGACCAGCTTTATTCACAACAAAACGAGAATAGTAGAAGTGCAGAAAAGAGAAAGAGGTGCTCTCTACATGGAGGAACGCAAGACACCAGGATAATGTCTTTCACGGTGAATTAGAACTCAAAGTAATCAGCCAATCTAATGTTTTTAAAAAGTGTAAAGTAAAGTTAAGCTTTACTGTCAACTTGATTAGCTGGGAGCAGACCCCAGGCAGGAATGAAGCACACTTCCTGGTGTGTCACAGAGGAGTGACCTGGGTGTGTACAGCTAGTCACTGTCCCCTTTCTAGAGCAGTTTCTTTAGTGGGTTTCCTGGCTTCCAGGACATAACAGAACTTTGCTCCACTGCACTCTTGCTCTGTGATGTCCCTGCCTTTGAGCCAGACAGCCACAGACCAAATCTTCCATACTGATGTTCAGATAGTTAATGAAACAATGCAAATTAAGTGATTTTCCTTATTTCTGTTACACATGAATCTTTGGTAATATTATTTCAGTAATTAATTACACTAGTTGTTTTTCTTTTTTTCAGCACTGGAGATTGAATCAAAGCCTTTGCCCTGAGTTATATCCTCTTGCTCTTCTTTTTAATTTTGATACAAGGTCCTGTTAAGTCACCAAATTACCCAGCCTGAGTTCAAACCTGCAGTCCTCTTGCCTCAGCCTTCTAGAGTGCTGGGATTACAGGTAAGCAACAGCACACCTGGCTCACCTTAGAAAGCCATCTTGAAGATACCTAGCAAGTGACATGGAAAAAATGCACATACAAATTTCTATCTGCAGTAATCATACTTCTTTTGAATTTACATATTTTGAAGTTTATAGAAAATAAATACTTATTAAAAAGGATAAATTTATTTTTTGTATGTTTTGTCTTTGCCTTCACTTAAGCTATCATCATAACAGAACAAAGAACTTCATCTCCAAATATATCAATCTATGTGACTGCTAGTAGAAATACATCTACCTCCCTGTTTCATATTAAGTAGCCAAATTAAATAAGTATCATGTGTGAATGATTGGTGATTTTGTTTTTGTTTTGGTGATAATGACTACATTTTAAACTCAAAAATATATGGGTTGAATTTTATGCCATTTTCCCATCTCTTTCATATGAAGAGAGACTGATTTCAGCTGAGTCTGTGAGATTATTTTGGCTGAGGCAAATAACCTTCTGGGGCCCACTAAATAGATTTTCTCCTGTGTTAATGTATCAGTTAACCTTCAAAATGTGGCTAGTTTATTTTCTTCTCAGGAAATAAATCAGTCCCAGTGTTGCTCAATAGCTGTGGCCAAAATGGGATGTAATAAGAAGGAAATGTAAAAAGAGCTGCTTGCAAATTGGCGTTATTTACAATTATCGAGGAATTACAGCATGCTATGAAATATATCCCAGTGAACTGGACCCCAAATTAGTCAGAAGCACCGCAATTACTCTTTGAAAGTATCTCAGCTACCTAAATAAAAACAACCTATACAGGTTTAGATTACCCCAGGGTACAAACAAGCACATTGTCCTTAAGGACACAGCAACAGAAGCCTGTTTTCCATTAAGCTCTGCATTATGAACTGATGTGGTCGGGAGTTGTTTGTTTTCTATCCTCAATTTAACTATTCAGTTGCACTCTTGTATGTAAGATGACTTATTATGGATTCACAAATGGATATGGCCAGAGATATTCCTAGGCATTCAATCAATAATTTTGACTTACATTAATATTTGATATGTTTTATAGACAGTCTGGGAAAGAACTCTAAGAAAGTATTGTAGTACAAAAGTAAAACAAAAATATAACAATGTCTGAAAGCAATACATGAAATAATTCAAAAGTATTTATCTAAGGTATACTATGCCTCCTAGATATTGGAGCTGAGAGGTGAGTCCACTAGTGCTGTATTGGATTTCACAGTCAAAGGGATACAGGGAAGATAGATAATAATGCACGAACCACAAAAGTAATTCTCACAAAATATTCAAAATTGTAGGGAAGAATAAAGGCAGGTGAAGGAGGATTCAGTCTGGCTAAGGACAACATCCATGGGAAAGTGACCATAGGCTGAAACGTTACTGGTAAGTAGGTAGATGCCTCTCAGTAGGACAACTGGGAGAAGGCAAAGACCCTCAGGGGAGTAAAAGCACCCTCAAATGCCCGAAAGCATTAGAAACTGAAAGAAAGCTACTGTGACCACAACTGAAATAGCAAGGAGGAGAGAGGGAAGCATTTGGAAAAAGAAGCTAAATACCTAAAGCGAATGCCAGCCTGAAGTCCTAATTTGGATTATGTTCTTATTCCCAAACAGCAAGAAGCCATGATAGTGGGGAGCTGTTCGTCATGAACACATTTCCATTCCAATTAAAAATATTTTGGGGTAGTAAGCAAGGCCTTGATTCTAGGTAAAATAGGATGGAGGCTCAAAAGAGGTTGTTAATGGTGGATCCAGAAAAAAGAAAATAGATTTCAGACAGAAATTATTAGGGTGCAGTCTCTGGTATAAACTTCTTTTGCTCCCAGTTCACTCAAATTAAGATGCTGAAGCCCTGACCAACAATCTGATGGCATTTTGAGTTGGTGTCTTTGGAAGACAATTAGGTTGAGATGAGGCTCATAATGATGAGTCTTCTTGATGACATTTATGACCTTATAATAATAAGAAAAAACCCCAGGCCGCTTCTCCCTGCCGTGTGAGGATGCACAAGTTAAATCTAACAACCTCACAGCGACCATATCAGCCAGCACCATTTCCTTGAAAGACCCAGCCTTGGGAACTGTGAGAAATAAGTGTATTGTGATCAAGTTACCCAGTGTGTGATATCTGGTTATAGTAGCCTGAGTAGACCACACAGAAGAATTTAACTGAATACAGCAGTAGGAGTTGTGTTTCCACAGGCTATTTTATGTAACTTACCTGCCATAGAGAGGAGAGCCAGCCATGATGAGCTTGTATTTGGCCGGGTAGGTGCAGAGCAGTAATCACACATTCTTATGTGGTCAAGTGGAGCAGGAACTGCTTTTGAGATTGTAAGTAATGGTGTCAGTGAAACCGCAGATTTAGAGCTCAGGAAATCAGAGGAGGCATCTGAGTTAAAGCTAGTTTTGGGGAGTCATCGATTCTAGGTAATAATTACAGGCATGTGTGAGAGTGCTCAGGAATAGAGCACAGAGGAAAATGAAAGAAGAGCCAGGGACTCTCTAGCTATTAATGACCAGTGACATTTAAAAGCTGTGTAAGAACAAAGCTGACTGAAACAAAACAACATCAGCAGAAGGTGAAGAAGAGAGGTTCATTGCATCCACATCGCACAATATTCTTAGAGAATATATAGGAACATGTCAGTGCCTGGGGTTGTCAGATTAAGAGACATGAAAGAGATTAAGAGACTGGCAGATTTACTTGAAATAGAATCATTATAATTACTTGAAAGAGAAAGTTTATATTTCTTTTGTTTTGTTTTGTTTTTATGGTTTAAATTAATTTTATTGGTACATTTTAGGTATACAATATAATGACATTCATCATTGGAAATTTGCACCTTTACATAATCTCTCCTGGTTCTTATTTTTTCCCCATTCCCCCACCCTCCCTTCAACCCCTCCATCCCTCCCTATTTGCAAAGACTTTGTTTCCATTCTTTTCATTTTCTCATATTAATTCTATTCCTTTCTTTCCTTTCCCCTACCCCTCCCATTTCCCCTCCCCAAAGTCAGAGAAACATTATATTTCTGTAATGAGATGACATATTATAATCAAATAGGAATCATAAAATAAAATCAAACAACTGTCTGTCCTAAAGTGAACTTAGAAATTACATGCATTTTATTTCAACTTAACTGTTTTATCCCTCAAGTATGTTTTTTTTCTTTTTTCAAGGGAAGAATGAAGAGTTGAGTTAATTTCCTAATAACCTATTCTGTGCTATGAATTCTTAGGAAGCAGATGTAATGAGAAAGATAATGTGTGTGAAAGGGAATAATGAACAATAGAAAGGCAAAAATATTCAAACTTAGCCTGAAGAAAGAATGGCATCACAAGAAATGCAGGGAGTAGGAGAAAAAGCTCAAAGTACTCGGTGTCATGATTCACAACCATGGGAGAGGGCAGAAGCTCCTGACAGAGAAGACCCTGAACCAGGAAGGAAACACAAACCATAAATCAGACACTGAGGGTGAAGGAGCAGCTAGTTCTGGATACCTCTGGAGGAATTTGAGTGCTAGCCAAGTGAACCAGACATTTCCTAGAGACTGTGAGGAGCCTGCAAAGCATTTGGTTAGGGAAGTGGAAGGACAAATATGACTATTTTAAGGAAAATCAATCTCCCTTGTCCATCACTTTGGAGAGAAAGAATAAAATAATCCTAAAAAGAGGGACTTATTTTTAATAGTAGTAATTGATATATAGAGTATATAGACAAGGTATTTTTATACTTTAAACATAAAAGAATCTGGTCCTCATATCAGTGACTATTAGAAGTACATCTAAAAGTATGAATAGTTAAAGGAAAACATAATGGGCTTATATTTTAATAACTTCTTATTCTAAAAAGAGAAAGATCTTACAAATAAAATCCATCAGTCTAAAGAATGCTTTAGGTTATGTTTTTTAACTTTTTAATTTTTTATTGGTATATGTTTGCAATTCACAAAGTTTGCAATCATTTTGGGGAGTGGTTAGCTTGCATTTCTGAAAAGGAATTCAGAAGGAAGTAGAGACAGAGGCAAGGATATGAAACTTACAATCAAAAAGAGTTAAAAACTTTTGTTGAAGTATCCACTAATTAAAGATGTTGGAGAAAAAGAAAAAAATGGTAACTTTCATTATGGGTGCTAATGAATACCCAGGATTCTATATTTTCAAAGACTTCGATTTGCTTGGACTCTGGCTAAAAGTGAATAAAACAATGAAGATATTCAATTGATATACACGGAAGTGCTAGGAATTATTTAGGGAGTAAAGAGCAAGTCTCTGGAAGAACTGACTCCGAGTCTTCAGAGGAATTTACTCATAGATGGATTAGGCATAAAGAATGAGGGATTCTGGGTGAAGACAGGAGAGAGGCTGAAACTCGAAAGAAGCTTCTGGAGGCACGGATTCAATTTCCCTTCTCAATACATGGAAATTATGTCCTCATTGATGGTGCTTTCCCTAGGTCCTCAGATAGACTAGAAATTTGCAGTTGTATAGGATAGAGAATTAGGGATATTGTAGTGATACAATAAAAGGAAAACTACACTACCTTCATGTGCAATGGAATAAGTCTGATGAAAAATGATAGGAGAACAATTTTATCCTTTTTGCTTCTATCAAATATAATTTTTGAAACACTGAGAATACCACTCTTCATATAATAGTGAGCTTGTGTCAAAATGCATTAGAAAATAAGCTAAATACATGTGTAAGCTGGTTCAAAATAGATGTAGAATAACATTGAATTTTATAATCAATGGGGAAAGAAATATTATGATTCATGTTTATTAAAGAATTTGATAGTGTTTTAGATATAGAAAGGCAAAAATACAACAACTTTCAATATATTTTACTGAAGAAAAATGAAGAGGAAAATAATCCCATTATATCTGTTTTATAGTAATTTATTGCGTCTGGATAAATAGGATATGTATAAACGTACATATTCGCCCTAGAGCCATGTGACCTTCTGTGTTTACAAAATTGTTTTTTAAATGTAATTATGGTAATATTATTAGGTCAAGTAATCAAATGTGTTTTTTCTATTTAGATCTCACTATATGTGAATGTTTACAGATTTGTACACAGTACTACATTTTATACATATACACATGTATGTTAACACGTATATGTATGTGTGCATATTGTATATATAGTACCTAGTTTATATGTATATGTGTATACATTTTATCATATAAAATACATTTTATGTGATAGAAACATGTATATATGATATTTGCATCATATATACATGTATATACATGTGATGTATTTACATATATACACACACACACACACTACTATACTTTTGGTTGTTTTGAATAAATGTTGTTAGTAAAAGCAGTTAAAAATATGAGTGATTAAAAAGAAGAGTAGGGCTGGGGATTTAGCTCAGTGGTTCTGGCGCCTGCCTCGAAAGCTCAAGGTCCCGAGTTTGATCCCTAGCGCCAAAAAAAAAAAAAAAAAGAAGAGAATGTGAGAAAAAAATTAAAGTCATTAGAATTTTTTGTATAGCACAGCACCTAGCAATATTGTACACTTAATAGTGTAGAAATCAAAGAGATGTGGTGGATCTTGCCTTAATTCCTGGCACTTGGAACACTGAGATAAGAAGATCTCATGTATAAGTATAGGTGGGGTAACTTATGGACACAACCACTACTGAAATCAGTGTGGAGATTCTTCAAAAGATTGAAACTAGTAATTCCATATGACCCAGCTATTCCCCTTTTAGGCGTCTTCCCAAAAGAGACGCTTACCCATGTTTATAGCAGCATAATTCATACTAAGTAAATTTTGGAAGCAGCCTGTATGTTTATCAACAGATGAATAGATAAAGAAAATGTTGCATTTATAAACAATAGTGTGCTAATCCCATAAAGAAAAATAAGCTTGAGTCATTTGTCCTAAAATGGATATACCACAAGACCATATTATCAAGTGAATTATATCTCACATAGCAGGTAAATAATGTATGGCTTCTTGTATATGAGAAATTCAAAGTATAAATAAAGAGCAAAATAAAAGACAGCTAATAGAAAGTAGGAAAATCAATCTTTCTCAGTGGGGAAGGTGATAAAGGGATAATCGAGGGGGAAATACATGGAATGAAAAAGGAATTAAGATGTGTTGCATACGTTTATCAGCTCCACATAAAGAAAGTAAATATTAGGCACTGCAAAGATGTATTTAAAACTGGAAGGGGATCAAGAGAGACTGGTGGAGGGGGAGGAAGGTAATGGAAAGAGGATAAAAAAGGGATTAGGATGTATTACTGCATGTACATGTGCCAATTCCTGACAGAGAATGTACACATTATATACTACAAATGTGTATTAATAAAAAATAAAACAAAAGAATAGAGCTGGAGATATATCTCAGTGTGAAGCGCCCCACCAAATTAACAATCATTTGTTTTTACCAGAAGAAACAAAGACATACAACAAAATACTAGGTCTACAATTTCTTAAGTTCTAGAGACAACAGCTCAGAAATAAACACAAAAGCACTTACATCACATTATCTGCTCAAAACGAGGACTATGGAAGTAGTCAATTTTTCATGGTGATATTCTTGGCATATTTTTCCAACTGTTTTTTTTTTTCTATCAAAAGGAAGATGTGAAATCCGTTTGTGATCTAGAATGGTGTATTTGTGTTTAATAGAAACACCATAGATACCATCTTAGAAAAATAAATGGTACGAGGGAACTTTGATGTTGCAGTAATACAAAGTGCTTTCTTCTAAGGAATGTATCTTCAAATGACATTTTAAAAGTCTGTCTTTGATTTCCTATCCCCTGTAGGGGTTCCTCGTGTAATTTTTTGAAAGATACTCTACCTTCCATTAGTTTTTCCTAGTTCGTGTTTCAGTTGTTTTCCTTTCTTGAGCTCCTTCCCTTAGCATTTCACTTATTTTTAGAATTTTCAGTTATCTCTTCTGCTTTCCAAGTTTGAATCTTCAGTTAATTGCTTTACTCCAATAAAGAGTACACACAGTTTGTCTGTACAGATGATCAATTTCCACTGCTTCCTTTCCTTTTTAACAATTAAATTTGATCTTTGTGGAAACTTAGATTGTCCAAACGATTCTTTATTTCTTGCCCTTTTTGTTTCAAAAATTTCTCCTAGAAATTTCAACTGGAAAGTTTTTAATCTTCTTAAAATGTAAAACCATTTGCCAGAATTATAGTATGAAGTTGTTATCTTTCTTATCCAAAGATGATTTCCTGGAAAAATCACCAAAGAGAACTGTTCACACATCTAGTGGTGATTGTCAAGATAAAACGAAGTGCATTGTGAGAATGCAGAGGGTCTCAGACATGGACCATCCTCAGGCAGGTCCATTCCCAGCCCAAAAGAAGGATCCAGGTTAATTGGTGTGGGATGCACACAGTTAAACTTTATTTGGTTTGAAAAAGAATGGCCATAGGTTGTCATATTGTTTGCAATGTTCTTATAGAATGTAAAAATCATTTTATGTCAATGATAGAGGACCTTTAAAAATATAATACATTACCCTTTGTATAATATCTCTGAAAGTAGATTTGACTTGGGATAGAGCATTGCATGGTATCACTGTTTCACAACATGGTCTGGGCCATTTTCATTTGGTATATACTGATTCCGATCTGCTTTTTCTAATTCATCTCCTTGGAGATGAAGCAAATGAAAAGTGTGGTGCTTCAGTTATGTAAGAGAGGGTGGCAATGTGGTCCATGGCACTGAATGATAGATGGAAAAATAGGTTATTTTCCGATGAATTTGTTATGTGTTCTTTTCTTTGAATGTTTTCATTGGATATATGTTTATTAAAGGAGATACTATTGACGAAGTATCTGGTCTAATAACTAAATTGCACTCAAGACTAACATATATTTTCTACTTTAACTAATCAACAAACTGATGTGTTTGATTTGCCATAAGCTTACAAAGTAACAAAATTAATTGATTTTCACACAAATGATTCCTTGCCTTATTTTCCAGTGGCATAAGACTGCATGCATCCGTTTGTGTTGCGTTCCACATACCTCCAATCTCAGACCTCCCAGGACAACCTGGCTTCCGCATTGTCCTCTTTTGCCGTTTAATGGACCCCAGAGATCTTCCACGCCGGAAGCTGATCCCACTGCCACTCAGTATAAAACTGTTAAGATCCCAAGGCAGTTTAGGCTGGCTACAGAGAGTGGTTGTGTCTGACTTCCAGGTACCTTTCTGACATCCTTTCTTCCTTCAGTCATCTCCCTCATTTCACCCTTGACACTCCCTGCTTTCTCCCTAGGCCCAGATGTAGCTGTTTTGCTTAAAATAAATAAATACATAAATAACTCCAATACCTACAGAAATTATATCCTCTTGGCATCAAATTCTTGCCCACTCCACACGTTTTCAGTGAGGCACCTCTTAACTTTGCCGTTTTTCCTCTGCAACCTTCAGCAGACCAGCATCATTGGACAGACCTGCATTCTCATTTTCCTGGACCAGTCTCCATCCCCTTATTCCTATGTGTGTGTTCTCTATGTATGCATCTATTGGGTTCATAACCCCGCATACTTTCTCTGTTGTTTATTTATTTTTTGGTACCGGGGATCAAACTCAGGACCTTTGTATTTATTTTATATGCATTCTAACTGCAATATAAAATCTGTGACCTATGAATACAGAGATAAAACCCCTGTCTGACACTGATGCAGTCCGAGGTTTTAAGAGAAGGCCGGAAATTACTTTAAATCACAATAATGTTTATTTTTAAGTTACAATTTCAAATATATTTAAAAGTCTTCTAACATTTTTGGTTAACTTATAGTTTAACAGAGGCATTTAATTTTTTGATGTTGTCATTCAACATATATGTTAAAGCTAGCAAATTTGGTTAACTTGGATACTGTAGAAAAGGGTTTGAGTACAATTTGCTGCTAAGAATTTTCATAATGAAGACCAAGTTAAGAGGTACAAGCCTGTATACACATTAAACAAGAAGGTGGGGATACCACAGGAATCTTTTATGAAAATTCCATTAAAATAGTTATTGATTAATGATCAGTGCAATTCACATTTCTTTAAATTATCCACAAAAGATTTTTAAAAATTATTAGTTGTGTGTCTGAATACAATATATATTATGTGGAAAATTTTACATCATTTCAGTAGTTTCCTGATAACATATTATTATAAATGTGTTTAATTTGAGACATCTGATTTATAATGATTTCTAAAAATTGTTACTCTCTTTTAAGAGTTTGAAATTAGTTATGAATTTAAAGAAAATTTTGATATATATTTATTAATTAGAAGCTATTTCTCTACGTCCATACAAGTATGGACAACTCTTTGTCAAATATTATGTAAGATTTTCCTCATTCTCTTACATTTTGCATTTTTTTTCTAGTAGACAAGATTTTAAAGTCTTGATCCTGAATATTTAAACTCCTTAAAGAAGCGAGAAATCTCAGCCTCCTAGCTGAGATACACACTAGAAGAATAGAATAGACGTTAGGTTAAGAGTTAAGAGAGAAAGTGCCTGGTTTTACATTCTGTGTCCCCACTTAATGGTCGTGGGACTTGGAGAATAATGTTTCCTGCCTCTGATGCAGCAAAGGTATATATTCAGTTTAGCTCTCCTGGGTGGAAAGGAGCTAATGGATGCAGATGCACGTTAATACACATCATAGCAAGGCAAGGTCTGATTAGTGCGAGCTTTTGGAAGCAAGAGCACTATATTATTTATTGTCACATTTCTTCAGCATCTAGAAGGATGTTGTACAAGTTAATATGCTAAAAACGTGTGATGCATTACATCTTATAAAATCATGTGGTCACGATTTCATGTTTATTATTTGGGTCTTTGAGGTGACTCAGTCTATGTGACCTAATTTTCTATGATGGGCAAGTTCTAATAAATCTCTCATTGGCAATTACCAGTAGATCCCAGGGTACTTCAGGGAAAGATTAAGAGATGTGGGAAAAAGAAAATTATAATGCAATGTTTATCTTCAGGAACTCAGATTTCTCAGGACAATATTATAATTCTCTAAGATGATGAATCTTAGTATTCTACTGTCACCTCTGGGGAAAAATAAATATTATGTACTGATGAAAATTTGTATGTTTATAATGGCATTTATTTAGTCTGTCAAATTATGTCAGCATCAGGCTTAATATTTTACTTTAAACATAAAAAGAATTAACTTTCAATGTGACAACAATTTGAGTGTTGAAAATTAATATACTGTAGTTAATATATAATTAAGATAATGTGAATAAACATTTATCTAAAATTGGTTTAGAATGTAATAACTAGATGCCATTGTACTTTGACAGCTAAGTTAATTTTATATGAATGAGAAATAAGACTTTAAAATTTTTATCAAAGATAGAATCTTTGGCAAACTTTTAACAAAATACCACATGCTATAGTAATTTTTATGTAAATTAACAAACAAAATCCATCATGACCTGGAGATCTGCTATAATCATACTCTAACATATCACAGATCATAGCAGAGATCACATCTGTTAAGTTGTTTATCGATAGTTACAATACATCCTCCAACAAAAATTAACTGGAAAAATTCTAGTTGGTAATTTATAAATAAGTATGTAAATAACATGGTAAGTTTTAATAGTTTTTACAATTTTATCAAACTTATAGCTTCCATTGAAAATATATAAAAAGTCTCAAAGGCATCAAGTAAATATAGTAAGAGTTAAGTACGGTATGATTATGTGATACAGTATGAAATACATGTTTAGAATTCATTCACACTGAGCATCTACAATCCTTAGAATTTCCTTAAGGATAGAAGTGGTAGGAGAGTTCCTTGCTATCCTAGCACTACCTTTCCTCATACACTTAAGTTGATGCTGATGAGATGGCCAGTGGCTGGAAGCTCTGAGTGTTTCGGGATAGGTGCTGATTCCCAAGAGGGCAGACCATGGGATCCCAGAGGGTTGTCTCCTTTACCCTTCTCCCCATCCACAACCCAGAGTTTCAGCCTCACTCATGGGATCTGAGGAAGGAAGAGGGTGGAGTTGAAACTGATGAGCAGTTCTAATGATTCAATCAATCACGCCTATATAATAGAACTCATGTAACTTCAAATAAAGGGCGAGGAGAGCTTGCAGGAAGGTCAGAGCATCTATTGGTGTTTTCCAGAAGGTGCTTCCACTCCCATTGTAAGGACAGAAGTTCCTATGCTCAGGACCCTTCCTTTCTTGTTCTATGTACTTCTGCATCTGGGTGTTCATATGTATTTTTATAATATCCTTTATCGAATATTTTACAATATACAGGTAACATAAGTAAAATGATCACTGAATTGTGTGACTGTTAGAGAAAATAATTGAACTTGAGGTAGGGATTATAATAACCTGGATTTGTAGTCAAGTTGATAAGAACTATGGGTAACCTGGAGATGGCGACTTGTGATCGGTGACTGAAGTGGGAATCAGTTCATAGGACCTAAGCCTTGAACCAGTAGGATTTATTTTAACTTTGTGCATTCATTGTCAAAATGGGATTTAATTGCATGATATCCAATTAATGTCTGTAAATAATTGTAGAATTTCTTGGAGTGGAAAAAACTTCCTAATTTGATGCTAGAAGTGTTATGCATAGAAACAGGTACAGTAGTATCATAAGGTTGGTGTCTTTATGGTCTTATACCAGGTATCCTGTTGAATTGTTTAACAATGTCAAATGATTTGTTGGAAGAGAGGATTCATTTCTGTTTTGGAAAAGTGAACTTCCTATTCAATGTGAGAAAAGAAAAAGTGAGATCATCATAAAGACAGGAAGATGACTTCACAGTCATTGGGCTTTCAGGGTTCTATTTTCCTATACAAAAGAGGAAATAAGAAAAATAAACATGAAAGCAAAAGTAAGCCTAAAAAAGACTGCCACAATTAAAGTATTTTAGAGATTCTAATTCTCTTTTAATATGGAGTACATTAAAAAAAAGAGTCATTCCTATACTACAAAGGAAAAATAAGACCTACTTTTGTCAAATTCTATGTTAGTACATTGCTTTAGTTTTTTAATTTATCTCCTAAAAGACTCTCTCCTCCCAGGTACTGGGAAGTGAACACAGGGACTGACAAGTGCTCGACTACCGAACTATAGTCCCAGTTCTTTTTTGTCTTCTATTTGAGAGGTGTCTTGATGAGTTACCCAAGATGAGCTTGAATTTCCCATCTTCCTGCCTTAGGCTCTGTAGTAACAGGCACTACAAGTATGTACCACGGTACGCAGTTTAGAAGACTTAAAAATACACACAGACACAGCCTTAGGAAATACTATTGTTCAATATTATAGTATTTTCAGGAACATAATATTACTTTTTGAAATTCTTTCATTAAAACGTTATGTTTGTAGTTCAATCCCTGGTACCAAAAAAAAAAAAAAAGAAAGAAAAATGTTATGTTTGAAACACAAAAATTGGAATTCCTAATACCCTATAGAAAACTGTATTTTGACAATATTATTTTAAGAATTTAAGAGGAAACATAATTATTTTAGTCATTTAAAATAAAAATGACAGAGATAATGATTCATTAGGTATAATATAGCCAACAAAAAGTACTTGGAATTTAGATATTAAGAAGCATCAGGGCTGGGGATTTAGCTCAGTGGTTTCCCCGCCTGCTGAGCAAGTGCAAGGACCTGAGTTCAAACCCTGGTACCAAAAAAAAGAAAAAAAGAAACATCAGTTTTGGTCCCAGTTGAAAATTTGATGGGTTCACGGTAGTGGTAACTATTACCACTTTTTTTCAAATAACCAACTTATACGAATTGATATTTAGTAAATGATAGATTCAACATAACACTTAACCTTACTTCACTCATCTGTGAAGATAAGGAGTAGAGAAGAAAACACACACATATATGCATTCATATGTGCACAAACACGTATATAAATGCTCACACAACCACAGCGGGACATAGTGTATGATAAAAATATTATTTCAAAGTGACAGAGAAAGAAAAATTTCAACAATGTTGAGTCAATTGTTTCTTCATCCAGAAAAAAAGAAGACTGCTTCAAACATGCTACAGAAGTAAATTCCAGAAAGAACAAAAATGTAGGCACCCAAGAATGGTACAGAAAGACAGCCAACTTTTTATGACTTGAAGTCTGAAAGACCACTGTAATTATTAGTAGGACCGAAAAATAGACATGATAATAAACCCAGTTATATAAATTTTCTTTTTTTAAATTCAGGATCAAGTGTTGTGCAAGTCAAAGGAACAGTCCTGCTTTGATGTTTTCAGGCTATCTTAGTAGTAGAATATATGATACACAATGATGAATTAAACATGAACTTTTAAAAATTAATTGTATTGGTACATTTGAGGTATACAATATAATGACATTCATCATTGGAAATTTACACCTTTACATAATCTGTCTTGGTTCTTACTTTTTTTCCTTAAATTCTTTTATTGGTACATTTTAGGCATACAATACATTTACATTTATCATTGGGTGCTTGTACCTGTATATGATGTATCTTGGTTCTTATTTTTTCCCCATTGCATATGTGTGTAAATTTTCAACTATAAAAATCAAAAATAAGAACCAAGATATATTATGTAAAAGTACAAATTCCCCATGATGAATGTCGTCATATTGTATACCTAAAAAGTACCAATAAACAATGAACAAAAAAAAGCACCAAAATCTAATCAACATTACAATCAAATAGAAAAATGTTTGAGAATTGTGTCAAGGAAAAACAATTTAACTACTTTAAAATATATACAGTTCCTGTAAAGATAAAGAAGACTTCAAAACTCAATGTAAAAGAGCTCAAAGAATGAAAATACAGATTTTTACCACAAAGGAAATGAAACTCTTGTAAAGAGATGTACAAAGGCATGATACTTGTACTCAATAAATTGACAAAATTGAATTTTATAAACTATGATGGTAATAGTGTAAGAAGACAGAAATTATCATAAAAATCCTTCATCTTTAATGGCTAATAAAATAAATATTAAGAGATATAACCTATATAAGCATATCTTCCTTAGAGCAATCAATGATTTTTAATAGGGTCCTGAATCCAAAGTCTTTGAAAAGTGTGTGTTTTGGAGTGAAGATCTGTCACATTTCTCTTGGATTGTAGATATGGAGAAAGGTCACAACAAAGTTAGTTTATTACTGGGACCATGAATTTGGAGGGAGGTGGACAATGAAGCACATTGCTGAATTGACATTTTCAAGGATAAATTATTTTTCTCCCAGTGAACTGTTAGAATTAATCTCTGTTTTCAAGAAGTCTTTTTCCATTTGGGACAATTACTCCAATCACTTTGTTATAAAATAAAGTGCTAATGAAAATAACTATTAGAGGAATATCAACAAAAAAGCATTTCTTGTTCTTGACAGATTTTACATATATTCCACTTTGCCAGGTCAACTGAAGTAGTCTTCATATTTCTCTCCATCAAGTTGCGATGTGGTTAAATGAGCTTGAAATTACTACAAAATGGTGTTTTTAAAAAATGATCAAATTGTTCACAAATGCTGAATATACAAGCATGAAACTTTTTCAGTGATAGAATTTTGTTGATATTATGGAAGATCAAGCCTGTCACATAGTCATCAAATGCTATCACACAACATAATACTATGTCTTTGATCCTGTCAGATTTGTTTTTGACTTGAAAAATCAACCCAAACCTTCTCCCTCTGTCTGTTGTTAACAAGATCCTTGTTGGCTTGTGACAGAAAAATGTAAAATCACTGAGATGTTATGTACTTTAGTGAATTTACTTTTAATCTTTCTTCTGTACCTGAGAATAGTTCTTTTATTCCTAGAGCATTTCTTAAACTCTGTTTAATTTTACTAGCCTTTGAGACATTCATTTTGCCATTACTCATCTGAAGAATACATGAATAATTATTGAAGAAGCAAACAATTGAACAAAAAAGTCATACATCCTCTCCTTGGTAAGATGCCCAAAATGCTTCTTTATTCTGAGCTACTCTTTGAGGAAGTCAAGTGCAGGAAAACTTATTTACTCCAGAATTAGCTTTATATTGTTTTATTTTTCTTCACTGTAAGACATCAGCATTTTTAATTTATTTTCAATGGTAGTTTTACTATATATTGTCTGATTGTCCTCCTATGGTAAGTTGGCCTCTTTACACCCTCTACATTCTTGGATATCGTCAGTCTTGTGATTGCTTTGAGCAATAAGGTACAACAGAAGTGACACTGTGACTTGCAAGTGACTAGAACATGAAAGGCGGCACAACTTCCTTACTTTGTTCATTGAGGCCTGAAAAACCATGTAATTCCTGGAGTTAGAAAACCAAATCACATGCAAAAGACATGAACCAACACTCCAACTGGCAAGTACAGCTAAGCCCAGCCTTCAAACCATGTCAGTACTAACCCAGACAAGTGAGGGAAGAAACCACCAGGTCATTCCAGTAGTCAACAAATTAGATCACCTTGAGCTGTCTTGTCTTTCCTTCCATGGCTCAGGAACACACTGAACACAGCCAGCTTTTGCCTTCTGTGACCTGTCTGATACCCTAGTCATACTCACATTAAGCATAAAATTAAGGTTATTGCTTTACACAAATAAGTATAGAGTATTTTGTTGCACATCAATAACATCTGGAAAAAATCATTTTCCTTAAATATATTTGCCACTTACATATTGAATGAAGTTACCTTCCCGTGTTTAGTATACCTCTGTCATCACATATATATCAAAAATATAAAGAACTATGTGATTCTAGGCTCAGAGAGATATTGAAAATGTTGTGGTACATCCTTATATGATAGTTACAGGAAAAAAAATAGTGTTTCTTCTCATTATTTCTTATCATCATATCTCTAACGAACCCCCCAAAAGTGGGTAATATATAAACTATTAATGCAGTTATTTATAAAACTCTAAATATCATACTCAAAACTCTTTAAAAAATCTGAAGCCATACTTAAAGGATTTCCTATGATGTAGCAACTCATTCTCCTCCAAAGGATAACTTTTGAAAGATTCGTATTTAGACTGCAGAAATTCTGACAACTGCCTAAAGCTGTTGTTCACCACTTGTGGAAAAAAGGCTGCAAATCAAGTGCTGCAGCAACCCCCCATGAAATGCAATTTCCTGTGCTGAGCAGGCAAGAAACGTGTGTTTTATAGAAGAGTTGTGCCTCGTTATGTACTTAGGGAACTGCCATAACTGCTTATGTTTTAGTCTATGAAATGTAACTTTTGCACAATAATTAAAAGCATGAATAAAATGGTTCAGTACTATCCTTATAATATTTAACAAAGTATACCAGTAATATGTAAGTGTGTATATGTATATATATATATATATATATATACACACACAGGATAGGTACAGTATATTTTCTGTTGATGAGAGGGAAATTTTTAGGAAGCTTGGAGAGATATGCTTCTTTGAGACTGAAATCTCCTCCTTAAATTAACAACAAAGTATACATTCTGTCCTCTTCTCTCTTACGTAGTTTTACTCTGTTTTTGCAGTGTAATTCCTTTGTATTATTTTCTTTTTTGTTTCCCATTTGTTCCCTATTCTTAAAACTCCAGCTGTTTAAATTTTGACAGTGAGGACATGAGGAATCGTTTTATCCCAGGTTAAACCCAGTTTATTTTACAAGGTAGAGGAGTAATATAAATGATGGAACAGGGCTAGCACAGAGGCTCAAAGGATGAAGATGAGTGACAAGAATTGGGGAGCACATGGAGCATCTAGAGACGTGTAGCTTTCACTCTTCCACTGACAGGAACCCCCGGCCTTCCTGTCCTCTCTCTGTGAAACAGTGGTTTTTGAAACATAATCTGCTCGACTTCCAAGTGTGCAGCTCCAACAAAGCTTTTGTTTTAATCCTACTTGTAATATATTTTAAATACTTTCAAAAGTATTTAAGTACTAGTACATGAGTAACCCTCATCACTGGATTCCCTAACTCATCTGTGAGAGGACCCCACAATCAATGTGGTCCTGCATTCCTACTACTTGAAGAATATTCTGAGTGTTCTAAGTGAGGTCTTGAAACACTCACTACATGTATTTACTTATTTCTGGTAATTAATATTTCCTCAATTTTGTAAAAGGAAGGTGAAATAAAACCAAAGGAGATTGCAGTTTCTAAGATTAATATTTTCATTTATATATCCCAGTGTTCAATTTTTATATCAAACAAAACAACTTTATATTTACTGATTTTCTTACAAATTATAGGTAGTAAAACTGATTTTGAAGTACAACTTCATTCATTTTCAAAGAATGTAGATTAAGTCTGTTTTCCGGAAAAAGACTCTTCAAATGATTTAGTGAGCCATGAAGTGTTCTTCTGCTACTACAATGAAAATCAAAGGTAGAATTTCTAAGATTTTTTTATTTTATTTTATTATTTTATTTTGAAGAAAGTATGGCTAGATATCTCAGACTTTCTTGTCTAGAAATCAAACAAATTGTTTTAAAACAATAAATATATAAAAAAAACCTTACTCTCTATATAGATAATATTTGTATGAACCCTATTCAAAAGAAGGACCTAAATAGGTAATCTCGGTCTAATATCAATATTTTATCATTTATAAAACTATAAATAACAAATATTGTTGCAAGCTTAGTCATCATGATACAGGTTGTGATAGTTTGGAATTTATATTGAGTTATGCTATGATTTCTTTTGATTATGTAATAATAATTGTTGCTAGTATTTATTGAGTGCTTATGATGTAGTCAGTGATTTGAAAGACTCAAAAGTTTACCCTGTTTGTAGGTGAAGTCAACCTGCTAATAAAGTTTTACATAAATTGTAGCATAAGGCGGGGCTCCTCCTGGAGACAAAGGATAGCAGACAGCATGAGGTTTCTGAATATTTGAGTAAGAATGTAATAATTTGTTTCATTCTCATAATACTCTAAAATGTAGCTTTTGCTTTTACATTCACTTGATAAATGCGGTTGAGTTATGATATAGTCCAAAGACTACAACGCCTTCAGCTGAATACAAGAAGGCTACGATTCCAGACACTGAATTCTTAGCCACTATGTTATACTGACTCTTTCAATACAAAAATATAGCCAATGGCTTAGAAAACATAATAACATACAATATTCTAACAGAAAAAATACATGATTCCGAACTAAAATATGAAAACACACCTACGAGCAAATTATGATGTGTATCATTTTTAAAAAATCATATTTTGGTTGGATGAAACTTTCAATCATTTGTCCTCTGATACAGGGATGCAATTTTTAAAGACTACATATAAAAATTGAGTTCTTAATGGAAAAATTCTGAATCTAACATGAATCAGTGAAGGCTTGAGAAATTGCATCTCAATTTATGTCTAGAATACTGAGAAATGCAATGATGCAGCATTTATCTATTGAGCTTGCAAATAAATTGCAAACTCTGATCTGACTGTGACCTGAAAGATGGGATGTCTTTTTTTAGAAGTCTGTTTTATCATCATTCTAAGTCTTTAAATAGAAAATTTGGCTACTAAGTCATTAACTGGTTTCAAGTCTGTTAAATCCCTTCTATTGTACTGTGTTTATTTGAGGTACATCCACTTATTTGTATAACTTCTCTTTGATCATGCAGAGCTCCTAAAAGCACAGCATGCCAGGCCTTGTACTGTGTGATTCATTGCCATGGAGAAGCTTAAACAATAACCAAGCTCTGAGAGGAGGACAAAAGATTCTCTTGCCTACCTGCAAAGAATCCCCCTGGATTTCAATGGCTGCTGGCCAATGACATTTACACTGAATTAAATTACAACCAAATATTTAAAGAAATATTATTAAAACAGGATTCTACTAAAAATTCTGTTTATCACTGTGTCACTTACTCTTTCGTACTAGAAATTATTGATTTATATGAATTGTTTGCAAATGCTTACAGGGCATGGTGCATAGCATCATATAAAAGCTACATAAGATAGTTAAACAAAGTAAAATATAGCAACCCCACACAGTCAATGCTACTTACTTGTGTGTTGGATTTAGAAATTACCACACACGTAAATTTCTCTTGGAGAAAAGTGAACTATTGTTATAAAAGTTTTCTCAAAATTTTGAATGCAGTATGCATCGATAAACCATATTCATATGTGAGATTTATGATGTTTAAAGAAAGCAAGGAATAATGGATCCAGATAGCAAAAGTGGAAAGTATCCAGGAGCCAGCCTGGTTACATAAGAGCCAAGTGCTGGTATTGCAAAGAATCATCCTTTCAACTCCTATCTTGAACCAAGGGCCCTGTTACTAAATTGACCACTGATTACTGAATGTCGAGTATGCTAACCTTTTTGCATCTGTCGCTTGCTTAATCCCCACTGAAGCTTGTAAGTAAAGATTATTATTATTTCATTTTACAGCCAAAGAAACAAAGACAAAATCTTGGAAATGGGTTAGAAAAGATCTAGAGCATGTTAATTTTATTATTCTTTACTTTTCAAACAGATGTACAAGTGTACCCCATCCTTAATTATGCTTTGGAAGTAAGCTTCTATAAAATTTCTTGGGAATTCATTCCACAATGTAAAAAAATATTTCTAACATTTTTATAATGAGTAGGAGTTCTGAGGAGTGCAAACATCCCATCTGTCCGTGCTTTCTATGGTCAATGGAAAAGAACACTGTCCCTCATTAATCTGTGTGACCTTCTATTGTTAAGTCATCTTGTCTTCCCCTCCTCAGAATTAGAGAACTCAAAGTAAGCATCTTTAATCAAATTTAATCGTTTAAGGTTGACTGGCATCAGAAACAGCTATTGCAAATACCTACAAAATCCATCTTGCATACAGACTGAAGAGTGCTACTACTCACATGAGACAGTCCAAGTCAGGAAAGACAATGGGTTCTCAACATTGGCTCAAATATTGCTTTTACAAATGCTGATAAGTGGTATGAAGGGAGAATTGCTTTCAGAGACAGGGCTAATATTAGTGAGTCCATGTGGATATTAAGAAACGGTTGGTGAAGTAGAAGATAAAATGGAATAAATTGCTTTAGAATCACAATGCCACTGACAGAATAGAAGACAAGAAAGGCATCTAACAGCCACCTAGAAAAGTTTTAGTATAAACCACTGAATAGTAAAGGCCCTTTAAGAGATTAGTTCATTTAGCTTTCAAAGAACCTTAAGGGACACATGCTGTAACTACCATCCCAAGTATGAGTGCAGAAAGTGGAAAACAGAGAGGTTAATCGGCTCAATGAAGGTTCCTTTGTACAAACTCGTGATAATTAGTAATGTTGAGATTCCAACTCAAGGAACCGAGCAAGAAATTTATTTATAAATTTATCATTGTCAAATATTGTCTCTAGAATGTGGCCAAATGTAAATGAAAAGCAAGAAAGAATAGATGCAAATGCATGTACAGCAAAGAAGCAGAGATACAACACAAGAATACGAGAAAAGGTGAAAAGAAACATAATTGGAACTGTGGAGATACCCTCTGTTTAAAGTATAACCCCTCATTCTATGGAAATACAAAAAGACAATAGGAAAAAGGTCTTACTATATTTCCACAGTAGATTTTGTGTTCCATGGTAAGGAGAAAATAGTGATCAGGTGTTTAGCATGTAAGAGTTCTCCTGGACACTTGGGGACACCTTTTCCTGAGAACAACTCATAAAAAGGTGAGGTAGCAAGTGCCACCTGTCACCACAGCTCAATAACAAGAGGCCTACTGTGACACCAAGGGCACAGAGGCCCTGAAAGCCCATCAGTACCCTACATGTAAACTTATGAAACAGCTTGGTTTTTATTACATAGAATCATAATGCATTTAAGGAGATCATGAGTGTCATTGTTTACAAAGCAAAAAAGGGGCCAGGGATGTAGCTCAGTGGTTCCGCCTACTGCCTCGCAAGCACAAGGTCCCAAGTTCGATCCCTGGCACCAAAAAGCCCCCAAAAAACAATGCAAAAAAGGATACTTTATAGTTCAATAGCAATTCAATTCAAAAACCATAATAAGATATATTATGACCTTAGTCCTTATTAATGCAAGAATGGAAATGTGGTGACCACCTAGTCAGTGTCCTATGACTTCACAGGTATACTTTACATATGATGTAGTTTACTATGTACTCAAATGCTAAATTACTCAAGTAGAAAAACAGTCTTACTCAAGCAATGCTGATGAACTCACGGAAATACAGCATTTACATAAATTATATCACTTATTTTGTCAGGTTTAAAAATTATTTGAGACTGTCATGATGTTTCTTGTATTTGATTAATAAAATTATTCTTCTTGGTTCAAATACAGCATTCTTCAATGATAATTTTATGTCTTTCCAATCAAATCTCAGTTATGATTTCATCAGTCAAAATAATGTCAACTTAGTTAAAATTCTAACATAGCTAAAGCTAATTTTTCCCAGTTTTATAGTTTCAAAATGGAAAAAAAAATATTTGTAACTCCAACAATGAAATCTTACTTTCTTCTGAAATTACTACACATTTCAAGAATCGGAATGAGTATTATTCCTGCCAATGTATTTAAAGTTGATAGGTAGATACTGGAACAATTCCGATTCCTCTTGTGTTAGTCAACTTTCCATTGTCCTAACAGAAATTGCTGAGAGGGGAACAGGTTTATTCTGGCTTGCAGTTTCTGGTGTTTCCATCCATGTTCAGCTGCTCCATTGACTGGGGTCTAAGGAGAGGGAAGGTATGGCAGAAGGGCATGGTGGAGAAATGCTGCTCACTTCAGGTGACCAGGAAGAGAGCCAAAGACCAGGGAGCAGAGTCCACAGGTCACTGTTTCCATCACCTTCCAAGGAGGCTATAAATTTATGACCTCATCACTGGCTTAATTCATTGATGAATTAAGGTCCTCATCATTCAATCGCCCTCTGAAAATATGGCGCTTTGGGGGGTTGTTGACATCTAAACCACAACACACTGAAATGTTTTTTCTGATTTAAATATAGGTAAAGGTACCTTTAAATTTTTCAGCAATACATTATTTTGAGTAAAAACGTCTAATGTCTGTTGATGTCATCTGACTGTCAGATACAGACATTGTCCTACTGATATTTGCTTATGAGGAAAAGGCTTTAGAGTTGACTAAACCGTTCATGCCCAAAATGGGAAAAATACCACATGATTAGTATTTTCTAATATGAGTAAAACATAAATATCATTGCACAAAATCAATATTTCTCTTCCTTGCATAACTAAAAGGTTTTCTGCTTTATATTCACTCCTGTTGATCTGTCTTCATTTGTGCACTTATTAGTTGCTCTGAGTGTTCCATCTTTCTCTGTCTTTATACTTCCCATTTTTAATATCTTTATTCTGCCTTATGCCTTCTTTATCTTTAAACAATGATCACTCCAACTTGATTTCTAGGACTTCTTTACTCATCATTTCATTCTGTTGGGAGTTGTTTCTATAGGATAGCATTTGCAGAGGGGAGTACTGTACTTTCAATGTCTGGGACTCTGTTCTTGGAGAAGCAAGGTGGTACTTGGAGAATAAGAGAGCAGAAAGAACATAAGTCAATAATTCTGGGAATGCATCAAGATTTCTACAGTAAGAAAAATATTAAAAACAGAAAGAATCTGTTTCATCTCACTTAGTTTTTTTTGTATTCTGGCTTACATATTCTCTACAGCCTAATTTATATCTATAAAGATCCTCCACCCCAGACTCTGCACTTCCCAATTTTCTTATTTTCTTTGCTTCAGTGGCAGTGATCTGTAACCTATTTAATTCTTTTTCTACAACAACACAATGCTCATTCACTAGAGCTTATTTTAAAAGCAATTTACAATTTCACACACATAAAAACTGTTAGTTTGAAAGTACCATTCCTTCCCATTCTCTTTTTTTTACACTTGGAAAGAAATATTTATTTCTTGGAAATAAAAATTTCATGGAAAGAAATATTTATTATCCACTAGGATAACAATATCATATTATTATCCTAATTTTAACAGCTCTTTAACTGTCAATGAACCTATAATCTAATGATCCTACCATCTTTTTCATAGTACTTTAGATCTCTCATGTCCTCACAATTTCTTCTTTCCATCCCCAGTTATGAAAAATATTCCTTTGCATAGATGTTTCTTGCATTACATAAATGTACCAAATGTTGACCTCAATGCCTTTTCTAGCTATTTTTCCAACTCTCATTTTGAAAGAGAAATTTTGAAAACAATTACATTTTCCAAACTCCATTTTGCCCTTATTTTGTCCTTTATATCAATTTTATTCAGAATTTTGCCATTATAACTCTACTTGAAGTGCTTTTAGCAAGGACAGTAGCCTCCATGCTGTGAAATCAAATAATCGGTTCTTGCTATTATCTTTCTCAACCAACCAAGAACATTTAAATAGTTCAGTACTCTTTTTCTTCTGTTGCATTTAAACAGATTATTACTTATTATTATTTTCATTTTATGTTGCTTTAAATTACCCCTTCCCCTGAACATTTCCCATCTTAATGGCACATCTTTCTAGATTCCTCTGATCCTTAAAATTGTGAAGATGATCATTATTAAAAACTGTTTCTTTTTGTCATTTATGAAAGTAATGTAGTCTCATGGCTCTAAATAACACAAACATATTATTTTGCTGATTTTTATCTTGAGTATGAATATGTTCCCCAAACTTCAGTGAAATCTTCAATTTCCAACATATCATATACACCTAGATTCTATTGGCATCATAAACTTGGTATTCTTCTGTCTACTTCCAAGCCTGCTTCTCTTGTCTCTTTTTCTATCTGAGTAAGTAGTAAATTTTAAGCATGAGTGTTAATAAATATAGAATTCATGAGAGCAGAAAACATTTCCTCCACTGCAAAGTCTTGTTATTGACAAAAACTGGTACATATGGATTCTCAATGAATGAAATGAAGGATGTTGAATAAATGAATGAATGAATTCAGAAATAGTAGATTTCAGAAGTATTTGATGTGTTGGACTACTTTCTCACTTTTCATGTTGAAAGAAGGTACAAGTTTATTCATAACCACCCAACTGTACACTTCAGATTGCTGGAGGTAATCATCTCATTTTAGGAATGACCATAATTCACTTTCACTAATTTCACATTTCACTTTTCCTAAATATTTCTCATACATTTATGCATAAGGTTTTTCTTTCTAACTGGTATGGGAAGGTCATTCTCCCATGGATTATTCCCTAAAGATCCATTGCTAACAGTGAAGCCTGAAGCATGCCAGAGGAAATGTTTAAATGTTTTTAAATGCTCAATTTTTACTTACATTTCATAATAAATATAAAAGACCTTACATGTAGATAGATCTGGAGGAACTTGGATGTAAAGACAGAGGAGGATCTTAGGTGGCTCTCTCAACAATGCTGTGGCCACACAAAAAATTACTTTTATTTTTAGTCATCATTTTTTTGCAAATTCTTAGACCACCATTTTCACTGTAGTAATTTATTTTCAGCCTTGCATAGAATTAGAAAGACAAAGCCAAAAATCTTTCGATCCATCAAAAAGGGTTTGCTAAGATGCTAACTATTATATTTTATTCTATGCTCTAGAGAACACTGCTAAAATAAGTTCAGATAAAAAAGTGAGAGGTCTATGTATTCCAAATATCACCGATTTCTTTTTCATATCTCCTCATGCCTAAAAATATTTTGAAAACATTGGCAAATGATTTGTCCCTATCTTCAAGTATCATTTCCAGTTTGGAAATGGGGAAAAACAAAACAAAACAAGTGTTTATTCCAAAGGATGTTCTATCATTTTTGCTGAGTTGTTTTTCCTAGAGAAGGCAATGTCCTTCAAAAAACTTTAAAGTCTCTAGTATTCATTCGCAGTATGCCAACTATTACGTCTTCAAGGCCACTTTACCTTTTCTTTGTATTTATTTACATTTTATTGTCCCAGCTTGGAAAAATGATTATTGATGGGCTCTGGCTTGCTGGCTTATTCTTAGTGTGCGTCTTTATATTTTCTCTGGACCTTCATAATTAGTCTAGGCTATGAGAATAGCTAGAGATTTTTTTTTCTAAGGAAAAACCTTAATATATATGCCATTCAAAGACACAGAGCTAAATTTTACTAAGTAAGTCTCTTTCTATATATATATATAATATAATATATATAATATATATATAATCACTTGGCAAATAAGCATTCAATATATATGAATATATAAATATATATTGAATGCTTATTTGCTAATTGATTTGTTTTCTTTGTTCTCCAGGTAGTATTGATTTGATCATTTGGTCTTAACCATTAGCATTGTTGCTCTAAATGGTCTGAGGAAAACCATGGTTATTTTCTAGTTTCTGGAGCTCACACACAAGAAATGCTACATAATATAGTGATGAAAACCTATATTTAGACAATCCTTCAGTTTTTATGTGATATAACACATCCTACAAAGCTATGAAACTTTTGGTTGTAAGTAACCCTGAAGTCAGCCAGTTGATTCAAATATAGTTTTTTAAGTTATTTGTTGTCTCCTTAGTTTTAAAAATTTCCCCTCAGGTGAAAAGAAAACTACTATAGATCATTTTGCCTTTGGCTTTGTTTTCTCTATAAGAAATACTGTCTAAGTGAAAGTTAAAGGGCATATCTTTTCTTTGTAAAACTATGAATTATAAATTAAATAAGTTTCACTGGCTAAAAGTTTCAAAATAAATGAAGAAAGCAGTGGGAATGTTCATATGGAAAGTCCTTTAACCTGAACTATCGTGAGTTTTATGTGTTGAAACCTGTGTATCTTACATTTAAAAGTTGAAAACACTACAATAACTAAGAATAAAGTGTTTTTCATTATTCCAGCAAGAGGAGTCAAATAGCTACACTAATGCTTCAGTTAATGAAAAAGACAAATTTCAGTTACAAAAATACTTTTTGAGGATAGTATCACTATATCTATCAATACAGTTCTACATATTTTAAGTAATTATGTACAGTGTAGTGTTACTGTACAATAATAAAGATTTTATAATATAATTTAAACTAAATTATAAATTATTTTAGGTAAAAATATTGCAGAAATTTAGAGAATCATCATTATTTTTGTCAAGTTTCCAAATTTCCTTGTTTGTATAGTTCAGGGGAAGAATTGGAGGAACTGAAGTGCAAAGGGTCTGCTCTAATTAGACAGTTGTGTTTTCACAAGAAGACTAGTGCTGGATGCTTATCACTCATTTACGTAGGCAGCCTTATTCTGTGTACTATTCTCTATGGAACACATGCTATGTAATGGGAACTGGGGTTCTCCACACCGGATGAGCACAGAGGTGTTTACCGGGGAACAGTGAAGATATAACTTACCTACTGGTCTGACATGTGTGAAGTGCAAAGGCTGAATGGTGTAGCAATATAAGAAACAGAGTTGCTAACTATTTCAATAAATATAAAAAGCAAATATATATTGCAATAGTTTTTCAATCACTTTTGCTTGCAAACATGTTTTCCAGCTCACACACAGACTCAGAAACACATAATGTGTAATTGCAAGGAAAAAATAAGCAATAGCTATCCACACTATAGGAAGAATACATATTATAGTCTAATCTATTGCATTTCATTCCATTCTCTTCCATTCTTTTCTACTATGTTCTATTATTTTCCTAAGATGCAATGGAAGGAATTAGATGTCCCAAGATTTTGATAAGCAACAAACTTTAAGCAATTAAAAAATTAAATAGGGCCGGGGATTTAGCTCAGTGGTTCTGCCGCTTGCCTCGCAAGCGCAGGGTCCCGAGTTCGATCCCCAGTACAAAAAAAATAATAATAATAATAATAAAAATAAAATAAAATAAAATAATTAAAAATTAAACAATGGATAAACAGATACTCCTTTTATGAGTCACAGTTTAAAAACACCTCAACTTAGAAGTCAGGTTCTATGAAGTATGTGACTTTTAACACCCATCCTTCCAGGGACTTGTGAAACATGTCAAGACCAAGGAGAAGAGAAGATAGAGATTTGAGGATTCAGGAGCCCAGGAATGCTGGATCATGAAAAACTTGCTTTGGGAACATGGTTCACTTCTGAGAATATCCTTCTGAGGATACCCTTTCTGAATGAAACACCAAGTTTACTTATTAGACCACATTAACATTATTATGGCATAAAATATCCTAGATACAACATTTCTTAGAGGATGACTTTTTGCTTTGGTTTTGTAGGAACAAATGCCTGACATACACAGCTTAACAGTTTTCTTGGTGCATGGTTTCCACCTGTTGTCTGAGGTGAAGCAAGAAATCATAGCACAAGGGCACGGAGGAGCACAGCTTCTGAGAAGGGGAGACCTAAGAGTACCCGATGGAGACACACCCTTCACAGGCAGCTCCCAGGACCCCACCTCCATCTGCTCCCACTTCTAACAGCACACTCAGCTGTGAACACAAGTGGATCGATCCACTGGTGAGTATTACATCCCCATGACCCAATCACTTCTCTGGGAGTCTCCTAATCCAATCAGGGAGACAGTTAATCTTAGTTAAGATTGACCAACACAGGTAGATCCTCAGCCAATATAGCCTTTCCCAGTAAGATATATAATTTTATAATTTCATTTTACAGCTAGAACAGATAATTTATATTATCAAAATAAATTGTACAGATAACTAAGAATTCTATAAATATGTTGTTCTTGTAGTGCGCATTCTTTAGTCGTGTTCAATGTCTTCAATAACATTAAATGTCAAACTTTGTTCCTGAAATATTTCTCAGTGAACAAAGTAAATATCTTGTAAAGTTCATATTTTTACATGGAATTGATCAGAACTTTTAGAAAAAAAATAAGCATCATAGTATATTACATTCTTCTGAAACTTGCAAAGATATTTTATATAAAGATATGTTCTCGTTTTTAAAATTTCACCAGTAGTTCAATGGCTGTAAAACATTAATTCAATTTTAATGTGAATTCTGAACCTATTTTCCATAATAACTTTATTGTAAAGTTAAATTATCATTAAAGTGTAGTTTATTCATATATACCAAGAAAAACAGATTTTTAAAGGGCTGAGATAATATTTTTTGATTAAAATTTATTTAGTTGACTTTTATAATTGACTGTATTTTCCTAATTGGGATCAAAATATTGGTCAGTAACATTTATTTGAAATCAGTTCTTCTTTAGGAACTTAATAACTAATTTTTGTCTTTACTTTTACTGTAGCCGAAGTGTATACAGCAATTTCTCTGCAAATTTTGTGGCATGATTGTGAATCTTGAATTAAACATAGCTACCATTTATTAATTTCAATAAAAATGTTACCTTTCCTAATAGGATAAGCAAATAATGAAGCTTTTGCAACACTTTTTTGTATTTTAGTAATGAGATTTTTATAAATGTCTGCTTTCCAGGATTATATGGTAAAATTTTTAGTTTCAAACCTGACTGATCATTCCACTACTGCATCCCTGATGAAAAAGCAAAGTGTCTAGGGCCAGGGATGTAGCTCAGTGGTTCTGCCACCTGCCTCGCAAGCACAAGGTCCCAAGTTCGATCCCTGGTACCAAAAAAAAAATCAAAAAACAAAGTGTCTAATTGTTTTGTTGTTGCTGCTGTTGTCACTAGGTATACTGAAGTGAAAAACTTAATTTTAATACAGTTTTTTGCCTTCATTGCGTTTGTTACTATGTGGATACTATCAGTTAAAGCATACTGGTAATGTCATTTGTCTCTTAAAGGGTGATTAGATTCAAGATGTTTTCCTAGTTTGGGGATGAATTACACTTTTGTACAATAAAAAGCAAAGCTTTCCTTTCAAGGTATGTAATGGTGTTTCCTTAGTAATCTTGCTAATTTGTTACACTGAACATTGAAAGAAAGCTCACAATATCAAATAATTATCATTTTTTTACTGGAACTAATCTTATCCAAATCAAGGGCATATTTATTTAACTTAAAGTCTTTACATTATGTATTCATGAGAAAGTGGATACAAATGAAATGGTTTGTTTACTATTTAGCTCTGGATAAAAAATTGCTGCATAAATCTCCAAATTTATCTTTTCTTTTCCGTGCTTTCAATGTAGAAGTTGTATAATTATTATTTTCTTCTTCTGTACCTGTGAGTAAAACCGACCAAGAGTTTTACTGACATTTGTGCTTACCAGCCTATGAATCTAGAGAATTCTCCCTAAAGTACCATCTCAGTCTTAATGGTACATAGAGCGGTGTCTCCAGAGGGATGGTTTCTCTAACTTTCCTTTTACAGTGAAGCCCTTCCTCAACTAACTTCTTTTCAAGCACCTGTTTATTTCCTATAAAATATTTACTAACACGAACGTTCAGTTACTCTGTATTATTTGTCTTTCATTTTATCAATAGGGTTTTCACTTGATCTTAGACAAAAGGCTGAGAAGCGATATCAGTAAGTATTTCAAATCTAGAATGAGACTCTATTTTTTTCTCCTTACTTCATATTTGCAATAACTGAAGGATATTCAACATATCACCCTCCATATATTGTCCCTTATCAAAGGGACATAAAAATGCTTACAGAGTAAAATCTGTGCTTCCTCAAAGGTCTACTCTGAAAGCTCACCGGGACGTGGCAGTGCTTGGAGATGAGGGTCTCTGCATTGGTGATCTGTTCACTGCTCTAAATCCAAAACACTCCAAAATATGAAGACACAGATACTTCTATGAACCAGAAACTGCAAGTGTCTCTGAGGTCTCTATCAGACATCAAATTTCCTGCCACCATGATCTTGGATTTTGCAGCCATGGGCATCCTGAGAAGTAAATTCCTGCTGTGTCTGTGGTACCTGTTGCAGCAACATGAGCAGACTAGATAGTCTGGAGCTTGTTAAAGGGCACGCAGCAAGTATCAGTTGAGAAAGGATTGAACACAGGTAGCCTGACTTTACTGCTGGTAAGCTGCAGCCCGCTTTGCACTGTCTCCTTATTTATGTTGAAAAATTTCCTACTCATCGTTTCTAATTCTTCTGTTCCACGAGGAAGGAAACAAGTTGAATTATTGATATATTTGTCTAAAATCATGAATCAAGCTACTCAGGACTCTGACAGTCATTTGAAGGTCCTGTCTTCCCACTTATGCTTGTTTTATGATACTATATTATTTTCCTTCAATCAGAAGTCTTGGTGTTTCATATAAATCTAGGAATGACAGATATACTTATATCCATACGAAGAAGTCATGATGAGAGAATTCAATCTCAACTAGGAAACAAGATATAAAAGTCATTTGAACAACACTTTAGCATCAAGAATTATATTACAGCAGTAACCAGAATAATTAAATTATCATCCAAAGATGGAAACTATGCCCACTAGTTTTTGAAATTCAGAACTACTAGACTCTCTTTTGGAAGAATTTAAAACTTCACTGTGGCCATTTCTCCTGTATGAGGCAGATGTGATTTTCCTTCAATAGATTTTCATCCTTTTCTGAAATACATTAAATAAGCTTCAAACTGCTTAAATCCTTGGCCCTTGTAAAGAAGTACAATCTACTTCAGCCACTGGATTGCTGACAGCTAAATAAAGAATACTGCCATTTAGAACTGACTTCCTGGCTTTAAAATTCATGTACAAATAAAATATACTGCTGCATATTAGCATCAGGGCTGTGTATCCATAAAGTATTCTATTTTCCAATGCAATGTGTTTATTTAAAAATTCTGTAAAGAATAATATCGATTCTTGACTTCTGATCATTAATTTGCCATTTTACTAATATTTTTCTGAAACACGTAGCTGACAAATATCATCTTTCTTGCCAACTTGTGACCTGTTTCCTGTCAAGCTTGCTGCAGACAGATTAAAAAGTGAATCTGGTTTAACTTCATGCCAAAGGTGGAGCAAACTTTGAGCAAAAGTAGAGGTCAAGGTAGAAATATGAGGCACAATTTAGGGGCATAGCACATGTCAAGAAATGCCCTGACTCTGAGCAAGAAGCAATCAAAAAGGAAGGTGAATTAGAGTTCTTGCCACTGGTGAATATTGATTGCTTGCACATGGCAAATCCAGAAGTTAGAGATGGGACTTGAAGCCCCATGTCTTTGTGTGTCTATCTGTCCTATGAGCTGCATGCCTTGTGATACCTGAATGCCTTTGGAGCTTAATTTCAGGTAATTGTGAGTTTATAGAAAATGTTAAAACAGTAAGTACAACAAAGTCATTTAGAAGGTGTTTTTACATCTTACCATCTCCTCTAGAGCCTTCATATCTAGATTGTAAGTCACACAGCTTGTAAATGACAGTCATAGTCACTTTTTTTCAGTAATAAAAGTAGAAAATGGAAAAGTTAAAAGATTTGACAAGCATATAGAATTGCTATATGGTGAAGTGAGAATTCAGATGAGATCTGTTGAATAGAAAGGCCATTTTTATTCCACTCTACCGTATCAATCTAAGTAATTCAGTTCTCAGACTGAATTGGGGGGAAACATGAAGCCAAATGTAATATTTCAAGGAGATATAGAATGAATCCAAACATATGAATCCTGAGGTAGAGCTCAGGATTGTAAATAACCAATCTTGTCAAGATATGAAAGCCATTCCAACCTCTAAACTGAGATGTGATTTAAATGTCATATTTGAATAACAGTCCTCTGATCCATCCTCTGCCTCTTTGTAGATCTAATTTTAGAGAAAATGAAAACAAACAAGTTAACCCTTTTTATACCAACACATAAAAATTGTATAATATCCAATGAACATTTAAGAAATAATTGGGACCTAACTCTTATACTGAAGACTTTTAACATTTTAATATATTGACAATTGACCCTTTGGAATACTATAATGTTCTATTCATAGTTAAATCCTAACATAAAAAAGTAGCAAAATGAATATTTATACCTTTCTCCTAAAGACAGATATCCAAGGCTGCACTGTTTAAGAAATCTTATTACTTGCTAATTTATAGAAAAGAAACTCTGTAAGAAATTAAATACAGGCAGTGCTTTCTTTTCTTCAATAGTCATTCTGCATTACTGACAAGAAGCAGTTATGTGTGTTCATTGTGACATCAAACATTCCAACTACCAGGATCTTGAAAAGCAGGTTAACTAATTCAACCAATAAAATAAAGCAGGATGACATTCCAATTTAATTTTAACATCTAAGTGAATTGTAGAGGTCTGGATCAAAGTACTTGCTTGACATTTTTCTCTTTTACCTTTTCTAATTTAATATATTTACTGTTTTCTCCATAATATTATTCAGGTTTCACTCTACACTTTCTAATAAGAAGTTTTATTTCCACTATGATTCTTAAGGGGTTTTCTTTTTCCCCTAAAATTCTAACAATTCCATGCTGTTTACCATAACAATATTTGACAAAAAATAGAAAAAGGTAATTTCCATCTACTCAACTTTAATATTAAATTGTTAAAAACAACCATTTAATAGATCGCAACAAACTCAAGAAAAACAGAGTGTTTAAAGTGTTCCCATAATTTTTGAAACATATCCGTTTCATTATTTTTAATACTGTGGTAGGATTTTACTTTTAGTCTTTAATGATTAGTCTGACTGGTTTAGAAAATAGATATATGTAAATACTCAATTCCCTTCAATATTTTACAACACAGGAAAAAGTAATGTACTTTGTAACAGTAGTTTCTGTTTGTGGAGTTTGTGTTTCTATCCTCTGTCTATTTTTTTCAGTGTCATTGCTGAAAATGAAGGAGCTGTCTCTTTAACCACTGTGTATGGGGCTGGTTTGTCTATGATCTGGGCAATACATGCACTATTCAATATGCATACATGGAGGATCATTTTTCTGTGCCTCTACCTAACTGGACAGCTAGAAAAGAACACTGAAAACTAGAAAGACAAGGGGTATCAGATTGGAGACTTTATGACTAAAGCAATGGGATTGCACTGAATTGCCTTCTTAAAAAATTTACAATTCATCTGTTGTTAGGCACCAGTGAGGGCTGCAACCTGAAATCATCACTGAGAAATGAGAATCTGACCTCATGAACCAAATGACCAAGAAAAAGAATTCCAAAACACATCAAGTGGGTGTCCCCAAACCCAGCTCCACACATCCAGGGTGTCCCAGCTGCTCAGTCCACTGTGTCAACAGAGGTTGTCCCCAAGCCCTCTCTCTGGAAGCATGTGGGGCTATAGGTCTAGCAAGCCTCTAATAAAACAATTAGACACATTTTTCACTAACTCTCCCAGTCAAAAATCAAGTCAGGTAATTTCTCTGTGCAAATTCATCTCTGCCTGCAGGGGGTGCCAAGGGAGATTTTGAGGGACCCTGGTCAGCACCAGAAGGAATCAAGCTGGAGACTCAGCAGAGCCAGAAAAGTGAAGCAGACAAGGAAACAATAATGCAAGTAATCTGGAAAGAAAATCATGACTTTAACACATAAACAAAGACGGCGACTGAAACATTAAGCCTTTTAGAAAGGTGCAACTGGGGCCAAGGATATAGCTCAGTGGCACAGTGGCTGCCTAGCAAGCCTGAGGCTTCTGAGTTCAATTCTTGGTACCAAAAAAAGTAAAGAGAAAAAAAAGACAAAAAAAAAAAAAAAAAAAAAAAAAACAGGAAAAGGGGAGGGTAACTGACTGTTGAAACAGAACATTTAAAAATGATGAAGAATCTCCTATGTATTTAAAAGTCCCAAATAGCAGCCAAATATTGCATTGTCTTAGGAATGAATCCATTCACAATTTGATGAGAAAAGACAACAAACAGCAATATGGAGATGAATCCAACTTTGGAATTATTTGACAAATATTTGAAATCAACATCAAAATAGTGTTTCAACAATCCTCTACAAATTTTCTAGAAACCAATGAAAAGATAAAAAAGTCTCCGAAAATAAATAACTTTATTCTTAAAAAACAGCACCTAATGGAAATTATGAAACCGAAAACCACAACACAATGTTTGTTCCAAAACATGATACTTTTTCTCAGTAGAAAGTGGAAATGATAGGGGGTGGAAGCAGTCACAATTAGGACAAATCAAAAGAATTTGATCGACACTGAAAACATACTAATTGAAGTTAATAGAGCTCAGGGATCCATGGAACAATTCTACAGAAAGATCTACTGTTCAAATAGTTGGAACTGCAAAATACAGAAGATGACTGTGAAGTAGAAAAATTACTCTAAGAAAAAAAAAGATGTAACTTCCCCAAAAATAATATATCAAGAAAATGAGTAAAGCTCATACAGGTTACACTCGAAGAAATACACAGAGTCACATTAGAATTAAACACACAAAAGGTAAGAACCGAGAAACAAGTCATAAAAATATAATGTAAAATGACTTACTACCTATGGAGAATGTCAATTTGAATGACAGCAGATATCTCATCTCTACCCAGAGAGGCCTGAAAAAAAGTAATAGAATGCTTGCCAAGTGATAAAGTGATAGAACTGTCAGCTGGGAATTGAGTACTCAGTGAAAATATCCTGTTAGAGGGAAAGCGGGAATACAGATACTATTGGAGGAAGTAAATTAACAAAATTTTTGTCAGCAGACTCATCCACAAATCATCCTTTTAAAAAAGGTCCCTAAGAAATTGGAAATGTTAATAGAAGATGGAAAATAAAATCAAAGGAAGGAGGGTAAGTCAGGAATGTTTGATATAGATTATCTTCTCATCAACTTCTAGAAAGTATTTCTCTGCTGGATCAAAAAAAAAATAGCATCATCTGATATGCTGCCCAATGACACTAAAGGAAATACTTCACAAGTTTCTATTTGGGGACTGCAGAGGGAAACAAACAAAACAGACAAACAAACTTCAACCAAAATAAAATAGACAACCTGATCTGCCTCCAAACAGTAAAGAATATGAACCACAATTAACTTGATTCCAATTATGAAATCCTCAAGCGTAGATGACTATACCAGGAAATTTTCCAATCATTTAAAGAATTAAGGTCCATTTTAAACAATCTCACTCACAAAACATAAGTAGAGAGAATACTCTCTGACATACGTTTTAAGGCTAGTATTACCTTTAAAATCAGACTAAGACAATAAAAGGCAAAAGAAAATGAAGACTGAGATATCTCATGAACTGAGATGTAAAACTTCTCAAAAATTTTAAAAAGGTGCACCCAGCAATGCATACAAATAATTATATATAACAAGTAAGAATTACTTAAGGTATACAAAGCCAGTTAAATATTCAAAAGTTAAGCAATGCAATCCATCACATTGACAAAATGTATGAAATTATTATGATCATATAAATTCATCCAGAAGAAACATTCCACAAAAATCTAAAAACATCTATTATAAAACATGTAGGAATTTAGGATTATGATGACACAGCCCTTCCTATCTTAATTAATTCCCTGTTGCTGGGACATATTACCAAACACCAACAACTTAAGAAAGAGAGATTTATTTTGGTCACAATTCCTAGAGGATTCAGTCCACGGTCAGCTGGCTCCAAGGCAGGATGCAATGCCACAGGGACATTCTAGAAGAGAACTGCTCATTACATGGCAGAATTGAAACCTCATGACTTAAACTCCTAGAGTTAGTGGATGTTCCTGGAGTTTTAGTTCACAAATCCGTTTGTCTCCACAGCTCTGTTGCAAATCTAAGGCCAGTGTACAGCCAGTACAAAAAATCACTCTCAACTATGGGGCTCTCTCTATGACAATCTTCAGTCATTACTAATGCAATCTATTTGTTTCATTTCATTAAATAGACAAACACATCAAAATATGAAATAAATGAAGGCATTTCACTGAAGGGATATGAAAGATTGCATGCCACTACATTTTTAAGCTGTCAGTATTTTTACAATGCACAGAAGTGGCTACTACATAATAATTCCATAGCTCAAAATATTAATATTATGTTCCAAGACCATATAGTGAATGTACTTATATGAGAGAAATTTGGGAAAATTTGATGCACATAAATGGAGATACATCAAAATAGAGATGTGTAACTATATAATCATTTAATTGCTTAAAGCGAGAGACTCTAAAAGAGAAAAATATATCTATAGAAACTTCACTGTCTGAATTGAATCCAAATTATCCATGTTATTCATTTCACTTATCTGAGAGATAAGATTGGCAGACACATATTTACCTTTATTATTATGGAAAGAAATTAGTAGGTTTATATTTCAAGTAACTTCTCTTATAAGAAAGCATTTAAAATAACTTCCTGTGCTCAAAATATCTAGTGTTTGGTTCCAAGAAAGAAAGGAATGCATAGTCCTCACTGATGATGCTGATAGAAAGAACAAAAATCTCTGCTAAATCTTAAAGTTGTAGAATATCTATATTAAAATATAGGCCTGAATATCTATGTGTTATTTAGAATGATTATAATGAGAAATATAATGAACTCTGCACTCAAAACTAATATTGAGTATTTTAACAACAAAGAGTAAATGAGTGTATTAGCCGCACAAATCAATTAATGAGTTGGGGTACTGCTTATATTTTATGCGTTCAAGTTATTTTGGCTGAAAATAATAGATAAAAACAATGAATAATTTGTAAATTGTCTAGTTTGTTAATCATACTTGTGTATTTTTAGAATGGTTCATTGATAAATTCTTGTAGACAAGAATGTTCAATTTGAATTAAAAATAAAATATTATGGTTTAAAAATCATTACATACAACCCTAAAAAATAAAGAATATTAAACTTGTTTCTCTTCTACTAAGATGAATTCTCTTTGTTGTGTGTCTTTGGGGTTGACATAGTGATATATAGCTTGTTTCCTGATGTCGATTGAATGGTATAACTTATTTTGTGGACTAGAAAACAGCATAGGAAATCAGGATAGTCCTTCATATCAGCCTGTCATAGCTTTTTTTTGTCTTGCCACTAAAGCAGAATCTGAACATTAATTTCTAGTCAAAATATGGAAATATAGAATCCTTTAGAATTTCTATCTGTTTTATATGCAGTTGGAGGGAAGTTACAATCCAAAAAATTCAAGGTAATTTGTTTGAATTATGTCTTGGAAAAAAAATTTAATATTTTGAAGATTTTAAAATGAAAACTATTAATGACAATCCACGTAGTGTTCAGCTTTCATGTTGTCAAAACTAACTGCCACTCACAAGTTAAGAAAGGAGAGATTTAATTTGGACTATGATTTCCCAGTTGTCAGCCCATGCTTGTCTGACTCCAAGGCACGAACGTTATGGTGGAAGGAAGTGAAGAAGCAAAGCTGCTGGCCAGGAAGATGTATCCTTCAAAGGTACAACCTGGTGACTCATCTCGAAATGTCCCTATCCCCTAACACCACATTCAGTCATGAACATCAGTGGATTAATCAGCTGATGTGTATAGACCCTACATTATTTTCCATTTTTCTTTCCAAGAGTCTCTGATTCCAGTCACATTGGCTGGATTGTGTCGCACATGGACTAGCAATGATTTCATCATAAACATGGTGAATCTGCTGTTGGGTGCCACCTAAAAGAAAGGCAAGCTCTTAAAAATATGACAGTGGGTTCTCATTTACCTTATCATTGGATCTGACACAGTGCAACTTCTGCCTCCTCCGGATAGTGGAAGTGAGCATGAAATTTAAATATTCTGAATCAAAGTGGGACTTTTAGGCAGCCATGACACTGCAACCAAAGACACAAAAGAGGATTTTTTTTCTTTTTTGGTACCGGAGATCAAACCTGGGCCCTTGAGCTTGCAAGGCAGGCAGTGGAACCACTGAGCTAAACCCCTGGCCATGAAAGAGGATTTTTAGAACTGCTTCATAAACTAGAAAAAGGATTGAAATTGTGTGCTTGAGGGAAGGTGGTATACTTTGAGGGGGATTAATGACACTGTGTCCTTCATTGTAATATTTTTCTTAATTTAAACATTCAATAAATTGTTCACCCCTCCTACAAAAAAGGTTGGTGAATCCTTTCATCTGGCAAATTAGCTTGTCAGAATTTTACTCTTATGAAGAAAATGTGCAAGTTGGAAATATATGTATTATGAAACATTTCATCACAAGAAGCTAAATATACTTATGAAATTTCAGATATCGAAGCACAAATACAAAGCTTTATTTCCTCTCAAAATATGAATTTTGCAACACATATAAAATAATCATATTTTATAATGAAAAAGAAAAATGTCCACCACAGAGCAGCATGATACTTCCAAAATAATTAGTAGAACATTGATTATGTGATATGTTTATATACATGACTGAGGCACATATGTAAGGAAAAATAAGCTCATAAGATTTATTAAAATGAATTGGAAAATGAAAATATGTCAGTACAGATGGAGTTTTTATTCTTCAGTTGTAAGTTAATTCTATGAGAAATTTAGACATTAAACTGAAATGAACAATGGATAACTTCTTCCATACTTCCTTAATTTCCTACAATTAAAATTCATTTATGCAATGAAACAAACATATGCCCACTTTTAATCTTTTTGATCTAAATGTTCTCTAAATCTCAATTTACTTGAACAAGGAATTATAAATATCAAACTTTGATTATATTTATTTGGCTGGAAGTGTAAGTCATGATAATTCCTCGTCTCTAGCAGTTAGTATTACATATATTACAAAATACTAGTAAACCTTTACTTCCCTGATGAACCTCCCTATAAGTTTCTTCACAGGATTCCCAATAAAAAATTTCTTTCAATGTTTAGTTATGCTTTATATTCACTGAATTTTAAAGTTAAAATGCCAAGAAAACATTTGGAATCAAATAATTCACTTTCCAGACTATTTTTCAAATAGGTATTACATATCTAACCACCTTTTCTCTAATAGAAATAATTTTTGTCTACTGCTTAGAACTGAGTATATCCTTCAGGTTTTACTTATTGAAAGTTGGATATTTTTAACATTAAGAAAAAAACTTTTTTTCTCTTTTTCTCCTGCATGAGCATTGTATTGGAAAAGGTTAACTTTGGGCTGGGAATTTAGCTCAGTGGCTACACCGCCTGCTTCACAAGCGCAAGGTCCTCAGTTCAATACTCGGTACACCCCCCCCAAAAAAAACATTCTAATGAAAAAGGTTAACTTTCAGTTCAGAATAGCAGAAAAAAACAAACACAGACATGAATGACATACTAAAAAATAGGTTTTTTAATTGGTCTGAGGGAGGTATTGTAATAAGAACACATAGTACATTATCAGCAACATTCTTCAAAGTCACCTTTGACAACTACCTGAGGAACTTATGCTACATGGTACTACTTTGAAAGTTTAAGCTCTCTCCTACAATGTCACCTAAGGCTGTGCTACAATACAGAGCATCACAAATGAGCTTTGTTCCTTCCAGCTTCCCCAAACTCACATGGCCTAGTTGAAGCATATTCTGGTGTGTTAGTTTGAAATTATGAGGATCAGTTACACTGGAGGCCAAGGGTTCATGATAACAAATCCTTAGTATGATATAGGGATGGTCTCACATTTCCAGGTCCACTTTAATACATTTGTCTTGTATATTTATTCACTCAACCAGAATCTCTTGATGCCTATTAAGTTTCCAGAACTTGCTTATTTCCAAGAAAGTAGATCCCTGGTTCCTGCCCTCAGAGAGCTTAGGGTCCAGCTTTGAAATTTCCCAGAGACAGGTCCTAAGTTATCCGTGTATTACTCTAAATTGTTTTCTTCAACTTTCTTTTATTTTTTCTTTCATTTTTATTTTTGGTAGAAAAAGGGAAGTATCTTTTGAGTTTCCAAGTTTAAGAAATCAGCCTTAAGAGTCTTAACCTGGATATTATAAAGTTTGTATGTTTGGTTTTTTCAATTATTTCACAGTCCAACATGGCTCAGCCCAGCTGTTGACTTGTCTTCAGCCCATGTCATTTAGGAATTAAGACAGCCAGAAATGTTACCTCATCAGGATAGGGTTTCTTTTACCTGTGATGTCACTTATCAGTCAGTGGAATGCAAAAGACAAAAATCATGAACGGGAAGTTTAATAAGCTTGCCAGTCATACTACAAACACTGCTGTCTAATCCAACTGAGGCTGACAAAAATCTACTTAAGATGTCAGAAAAATTTTTAAAAATTCAGGAAGAGTTAATTCTGATTACCACATTTTATCTTAACATGGACTCATCAAAGAAATGTTTGGGCATCAAGATCATTAATAATTTTTCTATTTTCAGATATTCACAGATTTCATTTTAAGAGAAAATAGGTAGCCAGTAAAAATAAGGATTTTGTTTTCTCAAGAGTATTTTAAATTTCAATATAAATAGTTCCCTTTTGTATATCAGCAAAATGGTACAACAGATAATGGAAAATAAAGAAAATATCTGTAATTCTGTTGAATTGCAGAGTAAGGCCAATGTTTCCTCTTAAATAAATTGCATACTTTTTTAAAACCTAAAAAGCAAGTGCTACATCATTTGAATTATGTTGACAATTTCTCTGTATGTGTAGCCAACCTTTTGTATCTAAGTGGTAAACAATAACTAAAACAACCCCCATATACTTAAATAAAAACTCTGGTTATACCTGGATCCAATAAGTGTTATTTTAAAACTTACAAAATGTAATGCAAATATTATGTTGATATTCTTAAATGCCTACTAATATGTACCTAAAGCACATATACACCATATAAATCATAGATTTCTTATTGTCCTTCATTTTTTGTGTTAGAGATTAAAATGACATCCCACAGAAGAGGCAAGCACAGTACTGCATAAGCAGACTTATTACCTCTTTTTTTGTATATATAATTAATACATATGATATATATCATTATAAACACATGCACAATTCATATGATTATATTAAATGTTTTTTGCTTTATAAATTATATGCACCTCCCAAAACACACATAGACATATGTGTGTTTTTCTAGAAGTCCAAATACAATACATATGCAAGAGTATAATATAATTCTTAATAACTCCTTGCCATGCTTTGCACACTTGAATGCATATTCTGTAGATACCTTAGTGCTGATATTTGTTCAGAATGTCAACAAAAGGAATCAGAATCACTCACTGCATTATCAGAAACATGAACAGGGACATAAAGATACTTTACTCAACTGAGCAACAGATTTTATTTTCTCCTGGAATATCTCAAACACCCATGGGCAAAAAGATGAGACCCTGATTAAAAGAAATGGTGAAAAAACTAATTATAGGTAGCTATATGAAGACATAACTTCTATATATGTCAGAGAGATTGATATCCTTTTCAACTATTTGGGGATTTATCAAGGTATTCTTTCTTCACAGATTTCTGCTTTTGAATGACTTCTATGAATAATGTATGACAACGGAAAACAAGAAGAGTTGAAGTGTGAAAATCTCTGAGAAGGATTAACACCCATGAGTAGTCCACAGATAAAGTTGCACTCTCTAATCTACATCAATATTTATCATTCTTGTTAAGGATATGGAACTCCATAATATTTGATGATAAATGTACTTCACTTCAAAATATAGCAGGTTTGTGGGAAAAAAGCTCTGATATCTTATCAATGCTGATTTTTATTGCACTAGAAATAAAATACAAGGGAAATAAATCAGTCCTAGATAAGTTTCTAAAGTATACTACAAGCTCCCTGAGGCCAGCTGTCTAGTTATTATTTCCTTAGTTCCTAACACATGCCAACAACTTGTGCTACTCAGCATTAATGGCTGGATAAAAAAATGAAAGACGAAAGAGGAGCTGAACATATAAAATAACCTGCAGACCTCTGTGTAACTCACCTGCATGCTCTGAACCCCAAGCAACAGCCTGTACTTGAACTGTTCTGGAAAATCGCACAAAGAAATACACAGAGACACAGATTTCGGGTAAAATAATGAAAGTTCTACTTGAAAGCAGGCAGGACCACCAGAAACTGGTCCTTTGTTCAGCATTTCCTTTTTATATCCTTTTTAGCTATTTTTTCATTTCTGTTGATCTCTGATGTGTAAATACAATTTCAGTTCCTATTTACAAGTCACCGACACAAGATAGGCACATATACATTGTAAATTCACCCAGGCATTTGTAACTTTGTTAGATTAAAATGCTATCTATAATGAAGTTACTGGTTAAAAAGTCAGATATCCAACACCTGAAACAACAAGAGTTATGGGAAAAGCAAATCTTAAAGGAATACATTACTTATTTTGTTTCTACAACTACCTTAATATTCAATCTACTGAGTTATCTAAAACTTTTTCCTATCAGAACCAGTCTGTTTAAGTTTGGGAAATCTAACAACAGCAAAGGAGATATGCACTCTTGAGTGATATGTTGTGTTGCAACATATTCCCTGGTAATATTTTAGAATAATGCTGAAACTTCCAAGGCAGTGGGAGATGGGCTCACTTCCTCCTCTGACTTCTAGCAACAATGCCCATGAAGAATGCTACTGACCCCTTGGCTATGTATTTTCAAAGCCACACCTTCTGTCCCATTGTAAAAGTCTCTGATTAACTTAAAGGTGTGATTATACCCGGTATTCCTTATTCTGAGCCAAAGGCTAACCTTTTTCAACATAGTGGTCAGGGAGAAGTAAAGGAGACAAATATGGGTGAAATAGATTGAGAAAGCAAATACAGAGGGACAAAGGGAAGAAAGAAACAAAAAGTGAAGAGTAGAATGGAAGAAAAAGCATCCTGAGAGGAGAGAATTACTCTGCTATGAATGATATTCACAGGCTTTATCCTCTTTCTGTATGTGTAAATATGTGTGCATAGGTGATTGTATCTAGATGTTTCTGAAAAACTTAAAGTTTTCAATTTAAAATTTGTCATTAAAATGCTATTAGTTACAGTCTCTTAAATTTATAGTGAGCCGGGCATGGTGGCACACATCTTTAATTCTAGCACACAGGAGGTTGAGGCAGGAGGATCACCTGAGCTCTAAGCCAGCCTGGGCTACATAGTGAATTCAAAGCCAGCTTGAAATACATAGTGAGACCCTGGCTCAAAAAAGAAAGCAAAGCAATTTATAACAATGCATACTTACTATAATTTCTAAAAAGACATATAAACAGGGTACGAGTACCAAAAATCTTTGTATAGATATGTGTATATGAGTACAGTTTTAATTACACTGAGTTTAAAATTTAAATTCAATTATTTTCCTAGTTACCAAACCTTTCCTGAATGTTATTCTGAGAAAATGCATTCTTACATTTATATTACATTTCTAATGTTATGAACTGCTGTTTATCATTGATATTATTTCTAAATTTAAATTTTGTAAATACATGTAATTAAAACATATGCTTTTTGAACTTAGAACTACATCTTGGAGATGTATTTTCCAGAAATAGAAAGGCAGAGCAAAGAGAAGTACACTCCTTCCTATTTAGTATCACTTTTAAATTGCTTCTAAAACCTTAGAGCCAACTTATCATGCTATCAACAATGTAAGAAGGTGGCCAATATAGCACAATGTTATCAATACTCCAGTTTCTATTTGGTCCAAATTTGAAATTAAAAAATACATATGATTAGGACAAATTAATTTTTTTGATATATAGAAGGGTACAATTCAGGGTGATTAAAATTTTTATGATATAATATTCTGTCTTTTGTTTATTGTTTTTGAAAAAAATATTTTAATTTTATTGTTTCTACATTTTTACATAATATTTTATAATTATGAATACAATTCATGAAGCCTTCCAAGTTCTTATAGTTACAATGTAATAAAGTAATTCGTCCTTCAACCAGATTGCAATAAAGATTTTATTAGCCTTATTTAGCCTTTTTATTCTTCAGTTGAAGTTTACTTATTGAATACAAAGCATTTTGCCTCTGCAGTATTTTTGTTAAATGTGTAATCTTATATTCCTTATCAGAAATATGATTATTTCATTATAATACCTTCTGATTTTCTGTGTGCTTACTTTTTGTAAATGATTACTAGTTTATAATTTGCTTGAAGAGGTAAAAATTAAGGTGATTTCTCCAATTTTGCTGTAATTTTTGTGGAATGTCTAACCCTGAGTGGAAAATTTCCTTCATTGTAAGGTAAGTTCTTATGTGTCAAGTGATGCATATGGAATATTACTTTATTTTGATTTACCTCCTATTTTAAATTAATGTCAGATTTTAGTTTTTAAAGATGAAAATATGCACTCACGGTTTGCATTTACTATTTACATTTGATATATTAAGTTGGAGAAAAATAATATGGACAAGTGATGAATTTCTGACTTAGATAATTAATTATAAACATCAAAAAGAAAATTCTCAGAACATTTAATTCCCTTAAATTGCTAGACTTGCCTGGGCCAATATGAAGCTCCGCACTGGAGGACACTGTCCTATGTTTTCCAGGAAAATTGTAAGGAGACTGTGTATAATGTGTATTTCAGAGAATATTATAGAAAATATCCATTCTCCATAATCCACTTAAAATGATTTACTTCCCATGTAACTCATCAAAGCTGGAAAAACATTATTGAGGTTATTATCCTTTTTATTGTGACTCACTGACTTTATTTAATGATAAAAGAATTCATTGTATTTCTAAAGATATTAGATTTTTAATATTTTTACTCTCAAGATTAAGATTGGCTCAGACACTGCCATCAAGAGATCTAAGAAGAAAAAAACAAAACAGAAATAACATCTTAGAAGAGCCCACATATGCTAATTAGTGTGCATGTCCCCTTGGCCATGGAGAGCACATGCCCCTCCAGGAATATGGTGAGTTTAAAACACTTCCTTTTGTGAAGCCTGCTGAAAGTTGGTTTCCTGAGCTTCAACAGCATTTTTCATATATTACTGGATGCATTTTCTAAAAAATCTTAAGCAAATTCTTCTTCCTATCTAGCATTTTACTTCCAGGTATGAAACTATAATGCTGTTGATAGAAAAGTTGTGAAAGACAAAAGCCAAGTGTAAAACACAGATCTGTCAAATGTATAGAAATCTATCATTTGGTTGAAAAATGTAAAAACTGGAACATGATGTGACTTGAAAAACAGACCATGCCCAAAATAGTTCCCTATGAGTTTTCCATAATGTTTTCATCCAGATAAGTTCTCAATGATGCCATAAAATAGTTTAACCATGCAAGCAAATTGACCAGAATTGGAATACAAATGTTATAGTATAATACTGAAATATTTATTCAGTACCTGAAAAATTTTCCATGTGTTTTGTGTAATTCTATTGCAGAAATAAAATAGTCATAAATGAAAAATCACGAACAAAACAACCATAAAATGTTTGTGATAACAATGAACTAAAGAGTAAATATGAATTAGGTAAATATATTTCAAAACATCTAATACATATGGAGACATTAAATTACATTATATTGAAATAATCAATTCTACTGGAACTTTCTGTGGTGATGTAGAATATGGCAAAATTTTCATTTAAAACATATTTATATATGTAAGCAATATGGAAATGATAAGATTGTACATTTATGTGCATTGAAAAATAGTCACTAATGTGTTTATTAAGATTATCATTGAGTAAAGAGATAGTAGGGAAACTTTTTTATTCATTTTCTATACTCACATTTTAGAGGAGATCTGTATCAGTGCATAATAAAAATGAAGAAACAAGTATAAAATGGCTAGAGGTTATTTTATACAAATAACCAACTTTAACCATCTAATGTATGTCTAATAAATAATTTATCTTATGTGAGTGCAAGTGAACAAATACAATCATATGGAATATATGTAGAAATACAATGTAGGAATATAACGATGACCATTAATGGGTTCTTTCCACAATTCTGGCAACAAAACAAAACAAAAACATCAGAATTTGAACCCAACCATATATTCCATTTTTTAAATGGAAAAATGATTTTTGATGAACTCTATCTCATAAAGTTTGTGTCAAAAGATAGGTCACCAACATGGCACAACTGGGTGATGGCAGAACATTGAAGTCTTTCCCCTAGGTGGATATCCTTTGGTTAAAATGAACCTTACATTTCACAAGTTGACTATCTTAGAGGTTTTGCTACACTGACAGAAAGCTGCCTAACATTATGCCTGGGTTTATTATATTGGGTGGTGACAGCGTCATTACAATAAACAGACCATGTAAATACTATTCCCCTTGTAGATATATTCACAGAAGAGTGAAAACCATCTTATAGCAATATGTGCATACTCATGTTTACAGCAGCATAATCCATAATAATTAGTGAAAGAAGTCTTTATGCTCATCAACAGATGACTAAAGACAATATGGTATTTATACACAATGGGATACTGTTCTGCTGTAAAGGACAGATTTGAGCCATTTGTGAGAAAATGCACCTTGAGACCATAATATTAAGTGAAATGAATTAGAAACATAAACTTAAATATGCCATGGCTTCTCTTATATGGAAGATCCAAAGCATAAATAAATTAAAGAGAAAATAAAAGATAGATAATAGGAAACAGTGAGAGAGAGCTTTTGAAAATAGGAAAAGGACCAAGAAATGGAGGAGGGGTAAGGGAAGGGAGAGAAAGGGGTCTTAAAAGAATTAAGATGTGTTATGTACACATACCAACACTTCGTGATGAATGTAATCATTACATATTGCAAATGTGCACTCACAAAAATAAAAGTTATACAAAGTAAAGAAATACCATTACATATTAACCAAATACCTATTGAAGATGAATCAGTGAACTAGAAGCATAGGAGTGACTTCTTATATTTCTTTCACTCTGCTCATTAGCGAGGGCTAGTAAAACACGATGCAGGATATCAGTGATTTCACTCCATTTATGTGCATGATATTACATTTAAATACAAGAGGCCAAGAGAAAGTGAGCAGATTTATGTCGGGAGTGGGAGAGAAGACAGAATCTCCTAATGCATCATCCCTCCAAGTCAATGAGACACTGTGTCTCCTGGAGACACTGAACAAATAGAAGGTGTTCACATGGTCCAATGGGACAATGTGCTTTTTTATTATTCTTCCTGCAAGGATAAAAACCTGAAGTAAAAACTGAGCAGATGGTATGTGGCTTTCATAAAAAGTTATTGCTTTCAGGAAATAAAATGAATTAATTTTATTTTGTGAGACTGAACTTGCTACTGCACATTCTAAAATGATTTATATATAAATGGAGAATTTATTTAAAAGAATGGAAGAGAGGAAATAGAAACATCACTTTGGAAACTTGGTATATATTGGTTAAAGTTACTGGTCATTAAAATATACTGCATGCTCATGTCTCTGCAGCTGTTCTGTTCAGATTACTTAATTCAATTATGATAAGATCATAAATAATACATCCAATAATGCTCTTGCTCAGTGAGAAAAAATGTCACAATTTAATGGATATTAGTTAGGCTTCTAATCTTTAATCACCAAAAATATGGAAGCCTGAGAGAAGATTAAGAGCTCAAATCTGGATGAAAAAGAAAAAAAAGTTTTATTAAATTCTAATGCTACATTTTCTACCACATAACTTTATATTCAATTTAGATACATGTTATGTATTAACTTTCCTTTCTTGATAGAAAAAAACATGGAAAATTACATATTTAACAAATCTTCATAATAGTCACAAATTCTAAAATAAAATTAGAAAACTCACCACCCTATTAAATAGAAAAGTAATTCCTCTATTTTCTGGTAAAGAGATCCTAGTTTTAGAAAATTTTATTGCATAAAATGAGCTAAGAGATTGGATTTTTTAGGTAAGCTTTTCCATCAATAAACCACAAGTTATTAAAATCAAAAGCTATTGCATACTTACATATACAATCAATCAATAAATAAAAGAAGTCAATTCATTTAATTAATAGTTCTGACAAACTATTTTAAAGTCTTTTTCCAGAATAGTGTCACATTTTGAGGAAGTTTATTTTAAAATGAAACATGATAAAAGATGCCTCCATACCCAAAAAAGTATAATTTTACATAGTATACTTCATACCACATTTCTAACATCAATTGAAGAAAATGATGTACTAATAACAAACCAGTTAAGTAAAATGAATACCATGTGTAATATATATTTTAGGGGACACACATAATGATATATTTGGTTTCATTTATAGTGAACAAAGGGGACAATTTATAGCTAAATGGATGCATATTGAGGCCATACTCTTAAGTGAAATAAATAGGACACACGTGTGTAAATACCGAATAGTTTCTCTAGTATGAGAAACTGAGAGTGTAAATAAGGTTTAAAATGATGAAAATGAATAATTGATAATTTGAAATAGGAAGCAAAGGTCCAAAGGTGTAGGGGTGGTGGGAGGGAAAGGGGAAAGGAAAGAAGGGAAAGGAAAAATTATGAGAAAAGAAAACATGGAAACGTAGTCTATGTAAATAGGGAAGGGAGCACAAGTAAGGGGAAAAAATAAGAACCAAGATACGTCATGTACAGGTACAAGCACCCAATGATAAATATAAACGTATTGTATACCTAAAATGTACCAATAAAAAGAATTTGAGGGGAAAAAATTAATAAATGAGGGCTGGGATTCAGCTCAGGGGCATAGCGCCTGCCTCACAAGCGCACGGTCCTGAATTTGATCCTCAGAACACACACACACAAATTAATAAATGCAAATGAAAGCTATAAAAGTGACTCTCAACCAAATGGGAAAGACTAAGGTTATGAACCGACAGTTATTGGAATATAAATATTTTTAGTTGTAATACACATGAATTACAAGATAAATAAATTGGAAACAGATTATGCGAGAAATAGACAATATTATTTTAGACCTCCGGCCTTAGGAATCATTGTGCTGCCAATATTGTAAATAGAAAAAATAAGGAAGATTAATTCAAGTTGTTATAAGGGATGTGATGATGAAGACTTTTGTTTTCCTGATTGATTTCTCTTTGTTTAGCAATATATTTGGGGAGCAAAACATTACATTTTAATCATTTCAGTTCATGTCTTACACATTTTCCGGATAGAAAATCAGATGACTTTTCTTTAAGTCACAAATACTAATGTTATCAAACTTTAAAAATATTTGTAAGTGGCTCAAAATTTTATACTTCATACACAGGATCCTGTTGTTCTCAGGAAAATAAAAGAAAATATTTCTCACAATTTCATCTATATTTTTAAGAACATGGCTACTCTGACTACAAAAGAGGGTGGTACTCTAAATCATTTATAAGTTAATACCTTATTAGAATAATATAATCATTTAAAATCTATGAGTTTCAGGGCCGGGGATTTAGCTCAGTGGTTTCGCCGCCTGGTGCGCCAGTGCAAGGACCCGTGTTCAATCCCCGGTACCAAAAAGTAAAAAAACTAAAAATAAATAAAATCTATAAGTTTCATACATCTACGAAGTTTAGACAAAGTGTAGCTTAACTCAGTGAAGATAATATGTTCATTGCTGGTATTTAAATAAAAAGCAGATCAGAGGTGAAAGAACAGAACTAGATACACAGAGCCATAAAAATACATGAGTGATAAGCATGAAAATTTAAGAGCTGAACAAGGACATAAGAGTATTTAGAGAAAAGTAAATGGTTAATTAAAAACTATTGGGAAACACCTGAAGATTCAGAGTAGCAGAAAAATTGAAAATTGAAACAGGACTAAGCAAATCATTGAATAAATAATAATAATAAATTACGGTATGCAATTTACATAAATAGAACAAAATAAAAGCATAAGTTAAATAGTAAGCATTTTATCTAAAAAGTAATGATATTGCCATAATCCAGTAGTTCTTATGTTTATAAATTGATAATAACACATATTATTGCATTTGAACATTTGAAATTTAATTTTTAAATGAGATAGAATAACCTTCTCTTCTAAGACAAATATTAAGCATTTTACACTTTGGTGTAACTGCTTTTTACTTTATCTTCAAAAGTGTAAGGAAATTTGAAATATAAATAATTAGATACATTGAGAAAATACAGAAAACACTCTATCTTGTAATTTTAAGCTTTTAGTAGTAACATCTGAATTACTTTTCCCTTCAAAGGGCTATGAAGTACTCTGAAAAAACAATACCAATGTAAAGCAACAAATTAATAAATATTAAAATCCGAATCCCATTCTATTCATGGGAATATAGTTCATAGCAATAGTTCTAGACAGTTCTTATTAGGAGAAATGATTCTAATACATTTGCTTATATTTTTTTAAAATGATGCTTAAACCTTTTTCTGTATTCTGACAATTAAAAATCATGATTTGCTCTGTCATACATAACAAATTTGTATGCTTTAATGTTGAAAGCAGTCCAAATTAGAGGTTTGAAATAAAATTAATTTGTTGACATATACAGGTGATATAGAAAATGCTTTACAACAAATATGGTATTTTCAATGAAAATTTAATGACATTTTCTAGAAAAACAAAATATCTTGTTGATGTTCATGCAATGATATATTCCTCTCTAACTGCTATATGAACTTTTAATCTAAAACTTTTATTCTAAAAGAAACAATTTTTTTCTTTTTTTTTTTTTATAGTACTGGGGATCCACTCAGGACCTTCTGCTTGCAAGACAGGCACGGTGCCACTGAGCTAAGTCCCTGGCAAGAAACAACTTTTTCACAAGTGCTCCTTAAAATAGCTCATCAAACTAACCAACATGTTTATTGATATAAAATGAGTCCGTCAGATAAAAACACAGTAAGATTTCAATACTCATCATATGTAATAAAAGGATCCAAAATGTTTGTTCTCAAGTAAGTATCTTTAAAACAACATCTCATGATACCATAACGCTTAAAAGAGCATACTCAAAAGAGGCAGGCAGTTTCTCATCCCTTTGACACTTGGTATATGGAGATGAATTATACATATCATCCACAAACTTCATCAGAGGGGAAAGGTCCTGTCTCTGCAGTAAATCTGCTGTTGGAAGTACAAGATTACCGCATTACCAGCGGTTCTTAGGAAGAGGTGGGATGACTGGGCTTCCTCCTCAGAGTCTCCATTATGCAGATCGACATTGGAAAAAGGAAAAAGTGCTTAACTTTTTAAGAAGGGCAAACATTTGCTTCCTGGAGAGTAAACTACCACCATGTGTTAATATCTATGTTTCACTAATTAAAGAGCAATCACGCAAAGGAAATGTGGCTTTCTTGTTTTGTCCTATGGTGATATTATCTACAGATGACATTTCAAGCCTAATTCATGTTTTAAATATAATGAGCAAAATGAATGAGCTTGTTCATTTTTAGTATTGGCTTTTTTTTCTCATTTCTATATTTTCTTGACAAATTAAAAAGTATAATTTGTTTCCCCAGCATCTGCATTTATATTGCATCTTACTATTAAATTACATAAAAAATGCTCGTTGAATGTTAAATTGACTAAATCTATACTTTCTAATCATTAAAAACTCTATCAAATGTGCAGAAGTTTTTAATCTCAAATATTAAGAACAATAGAGGTGAGCTGTTATCAGTAAAATAAAACTGACAAATACAATTGATGAATCCACCTCACAGGCATGAACATTGATTGCACTGTTCACTTCATTGTACCGTAGTTTTATGTTTTAATATTTATTTATTAGTGTTATATAAGGGAATGAACCCTGGGCCTTTGCAATGAACTACAACTCCATTCCTTTTTTAATTTTTATTTTAATTTTGATTATTTATTTATTTATTTTTACTTTTGAGACAGGGTTTCATTAAATCACTAAGTTGCCTAATTTGTACGGGAATTGAGGTCCTCCTGCCTCAGCCTCCCAGACTCTTGGAATTGCAGGGATGCACCTCCATGGTCTACTATAGAGTTTTACTCATTTGTGCATTGATTGATTGATTGATTGATTTGTATACTAGAGATTGAAGCCATGGCCTTGCCAGTAAGCTATAACCTCAGCCTTTCCTTTGGTTTTAAAAACAAGAATATATTTTAGTGAATAACACAATAAAATACCACTACATAGCAGCTAGGATGATCAAAATTAACAACAGTGTCAACAACAAGAATAGCTCAAACAATGATTAGGTCCACTTAGAAAAATGCTTGTCTGAGCCTATTAAAGTGGAACATACTCATATAGCATAACATAGCAATTCTGCTCCATTACTAATTAATTCCATTAAAAGGCACTCACATTTTCTCCAAGAGGAAAGTATGAATATTATTCATAGTTGTGTTATTTCTACTAGTTATAATTTGCAAACAGTCCAAATGAATTTCAATATTAAAATGAATGCTCTACGATATGTTCTCAACTAGAATAATCAGTAACAATGAAAATGAATGAATTTCTAGGACATCCAGCAAAATGGTATGTTTTAACAACAGTGACAATGAGAACCCAAATACAATGAAAGGATACTACATGGTTGTAAGTATTTAAAAATAAAATGAACCACTCGATTTATACTCTCAGAAGTTAAGCTAAAGATGTTAGATCTTGGGAAGGTGATGGAACTCCCAAAGTATGAAGGAAAGCTTTGGAAATGCACACAGTATTTATTTGTTGGTGTTGATTTGGGCATTCTCACTTTATGATGATGTATTTCATCCTGCATAATTGAATATTCTATAATTTTCTAAGTGGACCATGATTCAGTTAAAAAATTGAAGTTTATAAAGCCTGAATCATTGCAATTTAAGTATGTGCAATATCTATTTTGCCATGTATTTTATTTTAGGGGCTATATCTTAGACTGTATAACAGCTCAAATTTTAAATACTGGCAATCCAGAGGTGAGTGAGGAGATAGCAATATCCTGGCTACACTAAGGTTTTCACTCTGTCTACTGGTGAGAAAAAGAATAAAGAATTAATAAACAGTATTGAAGAACATAAAAACAAGTAGGTTGATATGGTAGAAAGGTACTGTTTGAAATATTATGTTACTTTTTAAAGGATGTGAAATGTATGAAGAAAAAAAGAGGGTTAAGCCATAGGAAAAAAAAAATTTGAGAGATGGACATTTCAAACAGAAAGGACTAGCAAGTGCAAATGTCCTGTGGAAAGCTTAGCATAGTTAAGGAATGGAAAGCATAAAACTGCAGCTCAAAGAATACCAGTAAGGATAAAGTTTAAAATAGAGGGTAAGGGACAATGTGCAGCATTTTAGAATTCATGGCAACCAGAGTGGTATCTCTCATTTAGATGTCAGGAACACACTAAATCCGAGCACAGTGAATGGATAAGGCGGCCTCAGTTGCACTGTAGAGATGGGAGTCCCCAGAGATCACCCTTGGAAATGATGCATTCTGGAGTAAAAATTTGGTGATATCACCAATTGAGGGCAGGAATCAGGGAGGGTATGGAAGGGAAAACTTTGTACAAAGTGCAAATAGTAGCAGGAATTTATATATATATATATATATATATATATATATAATTGAGCAGAGACAAGAAGTACATATAGGAGTTATTACACAGATTCGTGGGGGTTACATGAGATAGTCCCTATCCCATTGATTTTAGAAATGTTATAACAGAACTGTGAGACCAGACCATTAAGTGAGATTCAGGGTGAACGGCTGTAACTGGAGCGTGGTAGAGAAGCGTGAAACATGGAAGAGAATAGGGCATGCTCCATTGTGATTAGGCTACTAAGGGTGCCCTGTAGGGTTAAACTTGTGAATGTCTATGATTTGATTTACTCTGATACAAAATGAAGTTACTAATATCTTACCTAATGTCATGGACATAAATTCAAGAAAGAGATCTCATATGGGAAAAGTATTAGTATGCCCTGAGGTTCCAGAAAAGACTGGCAGTTAACATGGCTGTACATGTACATACAAATAAATCATGAGTACTCAATTTTAATGTAGATGTCTTAGTCAATATATTAAAATAAATTCTGGCCAGGAATTTAGCTCAGTGGTTTCACCGCCTGCTGCGCAAGTGCAAGGACCTGAGTTCGATCCCTGGTACCAAATAAATAAATAAATAAACAAATAAATAAATAAAATTCTGAATTTAATGGACAGATTTTATTTTATTTTATTTCATTTATTTATTTTTTAAAACATACATTCTCTGAAATTTATTGTGGATTTTTTGCTTTTTTTTTTTTTTGGTACCAGGGATCGAACTTGGGTCCTTGCGCTTGCGCAGCAGGCAGTGAAACCACTGAGCTAAATCCCTGGCCCAAGGATAGATTTTATTAAATAATATTTCTGAAAATGTTTATATCATTTCTCTGTACTATAACTAATACTTACATGAAATTCTGTTGTCATTGAAACATATTTTGGCAAAATGTGCTATTTGTATATTTCATAAAAATGTCATTTTTATAAAGTTTTTCTTCCTAAAGTGCAATAAATCAGTAAAAAAAAATGAGCCTCAGTAGACAAAAAAATTAATGGGAGAAAAGCAAAGTGTGGAATTTGTAGGAGAAACGCACTGTAAAAACAATCTGAGTGCAATTTCAACAAAGTGAAAGTTCTGGGTTGAGCACTTGGGTAAAGCAAAAAGATCAATGAAAATTAAACACAGTTTGATTTGCAACAGTTTTTACTGTAAATATTTTATGTCTCTTAGAAGATCAAATTTTTGTAAAGATGCTTTTTGTGGTTTTTAATAAATTAAAAACATAAACACATATTATCTAATAATAAACTATTCCTAAGAGTTTATGGATTTGAACAATCGAGTCTTTTCATCGAGTCAGTGTGTTTCTTTTTCATGTTAAATGTTTGACATCTCCTTTAGTAAAGAATGGATTTCCAGGATCCCATCAGAATGTCCTAGCTTACTTCTTTCTGAACACCACAATTTTACACTCAGAAAAGTCAGCACTTACAGGATGCTATTACCAAACTGAAGTGTTAAAAGTATATTTTTCCATGCACATGAAATCCTCCTTAACACAGGATTGAAAGTGGAGATGCTTTCTCAGAGAAATGAGCCATTCCTGCTACACATTTTTGGAATCAGAGTCACCCAAAATGTGCCTTTGATAAGGTGAAGGGCTCCTTTGAAAGGGTGACTCAGACATGGGCAATTTCAAAACAGTGTTACTCATAAGCTACTGCTTCTCCTTATTTCAAAAAGTTTCTTTTTCCTTTTGTTAAAGTGAGTACTAAATGGATCAGAGTACACTTTCTTTAACAAAAGTTTCCAAAATTTTGCTTAAAAACTCCAAAAACAGGTTTTAAATTTTAGTTTACATAATATATTCAAGAAAACCCACAAAAGGTAGGTAGGTATCAAAAAATAGAAATATCTCACAGATTTTTCCAATCTACATAACTATATGAAAAACTAGTTAAAGATAATCATTCACACCACATATATTATATAAATGAAGTTTTAATTCTAGTGTTTTAAAGTACACAGGAGTCAAAATAATAGTTGTGACCTTTAAACTACCTTGAAAAATGACAGATTGATGTTTGCTACTTGAAAAATTTCAGAGAACAAGCATGGACTTATTCTCTGTTATCACAAGTTTCAAAAAGAAATTGTACTACTTAGATGTATTTTTTAGGAGATGAATAAAGTGAAATGACTTTGGAGAAAGAGGATTTGAGAAGGACAAGAAAATATTGGTTCCCAATATTGGAAAGACTAATAAACTCAAGACTAGGAGGTGAAATAAATACTATATTCAGAAATATGATAAAATTTTAAAGTTTCAAGACAATTCTTGGATAAATTTAATGTATTTTTGTAGAAAGTAAGAGATCTAGTTTCAAAGTACTACTTATGCGTATGAGTTTTCCTACTGTCATTTGTTAAACAGACTGTATTTCTCTAATTTTTGGCACCTTTGTCAAGAAACAGATGGCTATATTTGTGGCTTTGTTTGTTTTTTTCCTGTACTCCATTCCACTGAGCTACATGTCCTTTTTGTTGCCAGTACCACGCTGTTTTGTCTACTAAAATTTTGTGGTATAATTTCAAATTCAGTATCATGATGCCACCTGCATTGCTCTTTTTGCTTATGATTTCTTTGGTTATTCTGGGGATTTGGTAATTCTATATGAACACTTGAATACATATGCAAGGGAAGACTTCCTCACTTTGACTCCCACAGCAGAGGAAATAATAGCAAGAATTAAGAAGTGGGACCACATTAAATGATTAATTTCTCACATAGAAAAGAAACAACTAACACTATGAAGAGACAGCCTACAGAATGGAAGAAAACCTTTGCCAGCTACTTTTCTGACAAAAATATTAATATATAGAATTTTAAAACTTAACACATAAAAATATCAAGTAGCCCAATCAATAAAACATGGCAATGGGTAGAAGGGATGCTATAGGTAAGTGGTAAAGTATTTCTTTAGCCATTAGAGAAGTGCAAATGCAAACTACACTGCAATTTCATCTCAACCCAGTCAAAATGGTTATCGTTGAGAGTATGAAAAATGTTAAATGCTGCCAAGGATTTGGGGAAAATGTACTATCCTACACTCTTGGTAGGAATACAAATCAGTATCCTCACTATAGAAATCAGGATAAAGTTTCCTGAAAAGCTAAAACTAGAGGTACCATGTGATCCAGCTTTACCACTCTTTGGTACATATCCAAAGGAATTAAAGTCAGGAGACCAAGGTACGTATGTTTATTACAGCACGTTGCATGACAGCCAAGATATGGAAGCAGCCTAAGTAACCACTAACAGATAAATGGATAAATAAATCATACATTAGCCATAAAGAAGAATGAAATTATGTTATTTGAAGATAAATGGCTTACAACTAAGGATCATTATATTAAATGAAATAAGCCAGAGTCAGAAAAACAATTGTCAAATATTCTCCCTAATTTGTGATTCTAAGAAAGATGACATAAAAATCGAAGAAAGACCATTATGAAACAAGAGGAAAGAAATATGTGGGAGATGACAACATGAGGGCATAATATGATCAAAGCATATGCATTGAAAGTCAATATTTTCATAAAATTAACAAATACTAATAAACTATATGAATCGTAATTATAGGCAGTATTATAAAATAAATATAATTTATAGTTAAAAGAACAAAAACATTTAGAAATTCAAAGGGAAATAAATGAAGAGATGTAGGCTAAAGACAAACAGGACTGTAAATCAGTTAAGGAATAAACAATAATGATAACCAAGAATCACATTGATAAACTGTTTTGTCAAAAAAAATCAGTGACCCAAATTGTAAGTAAAGATTTGCTTAAGAGTTTTATGAAAAAATGAGTCATTTGCCTTAAAACAAAGGACAAAGTTGAAGAAATTTCATGTATACATATATGTACCTAGATATATGTAGGTATATTTATTTATGTTGACTTATGTATTTGTAAGTATATGAAAAATAGTTTAAGTGTAAAAAGAAATCAGTCATTTGTGGATATTTCAGCAATGCGCACATTAGAGAAAGAGAATTGGAGGTTATTAACCCAGCATTTTACTTACTACAATCAACACATGTCATCTAAGGAATGATCAGAATTAAATGAATTGTAAAAGCAAAACATGACAGAGCAAAAGAGAATGGCATTAGCTTGCATATGGCCACATGACCTTGCACTGGCACTGCCTCTGTTCTACCAGTCAGGGCTTTGGAGTCAGATCAGAGGTAATCATGGCAAGCTGGTATTTCCACAGGCTCTGCAATGAGATAAAAGGAGCCTTGGTCCATTTGTACATTTTTTTATTACCAGGAATGCAATTTTTTTAATGAGATACCCTGTAAAGAATTCCAGATTTGATGCACCATTTGTTCCATGATTTCTGAGGTATTGATTATGGTTTAGTTCTAGGCTGTCCCTCCAAAACCTCTAGGATTCAGAAGTGGGTCTTGTTGAAGGTAATTAGACAATGGGGCACTAGACTCATTAGTGGGCTCATCCACTAATAAATTCAGCAGCTGAGCGTGTACTTCGTAGGTGGGGCCTGGGCAGAAGAGATGGATCACTGGGGACGTGACCCGGAAGTGTTTATCTCCTTCCCTGCCTCCTCTCTTTTCTCTCTGCTTCCTAGCATTCAAGGTATGAGCAGCTTTCGCTTCCAAACTCTTTTACTTTGCATTTCTACCTTGGAGCTGGTGGATCATAGACTGAACACGTGAGCCAAAATACACCTGTCCTACCCTAAATTGTGGGTATTGAGTGTTTTGCCCCAGAGACAAGCAAGTGACTAAGTCAGTTACCAACAAGTTGGACTGGGAATATCGGTGTGCATTACTCCATGTGTGTTCTCCATCATGTTTAGCATTGGCTCATGGGCATGAGGAAAGGTACTGATCCCATGAGCAGCACACGTTAGTGAGTGTTTGAAACCAGCTATGTGCAAACAAACAATAAAATAAAATCGTAATTAGCCAAATATTATTAGTGATTTGCCTTACTGTATTCTTTTACTGTTTTAGGCATTAGAAATTTTCTTGACATTTTTCTGTGACAATCTTTATAAATATTTTGATGAGAAAAAGTCATTCAAGCTGAGAGGATGAATAACTTTCCCTGACTTAACATTTTGAGAAGATTAAGGAATATCCTAGTCACTTACCTATAAAGTACTTAAATCTGTAAAACTAAACAGATTTCCATATCTCATTGTAACTCCACCTTCACTAATCATATCAGGTTATATCTTTATACTCTCTGAGTAATAAAATGTTCTACCAAATTACTTTTTAAAAAGATATCCCTTAAAAGTTGAGTAAATATTCCTATACTAAAAAATCAAAAAGGAAGATTATGTTTATTTTGCTTTATATTTTAGTTTATTTTTTGCGTAGTTACATATATGAATGATTTGTCTTAAAAAGCTATGCAAAATTATTTAATATGATTAAAACCACATTTAAACACAGGAACCAGAAGTCCAATAAACTCAAACAGTGCAATGCCGTGTAGTTACTGAGGACAAGTAAGTTTACATTAGGTAGGATATACTGTGTTTTTTCCTTAGGAGAAATTAAAGTCTTGTCTTTGAGAAAAATAAAATCCTTCATTCAGTAACATCTTTCTGGTTTCATTAATTTCATGTATAGCAATATAACAATATCAGGTCAGTGTTACATTTATTACCCATTCAGTAATATTCTGTGTTTCTTCTCATAATTATTTAATGAGACAAAGGAGGTAACACACCTGATTGTAACACTTTCCAAGGTACTGTAGGATAGCACTTCAAACTGGTGACTTACAAGGACATAGTGACATTATCTTTCAGTTCTGCAGGTCAGAAGTCAAATACCTGTCTCATATGAGCAATGGAACAGTGTTAGCATGACTGTGTTTGCTTTGGAATCCTAGGGGACCACCCATACCACCTTTCTTGCCTTTTCCAGTTTCAGGAGTCAACCAGAAGCAATTGTTCCTTGATGTCTTCCTCTGTGCTCCAAGCCAGCATCAGAAAATTGAGTCTTTCTCTCATGGCAACACTGTAACCTCTTTCACATCTAGAGGCAATGGGTGGGTCCCCTTGTTAATCCAGAGTCATACCCTTTTTAGGTTCCCTCATTAACAATCTTAATCCTTTTTCCCATAGTATGACATAATCACAGGTTCCAGGAATTAGGATTTGCATAGCTTTGGGGGCCAATTCTCTGCCTACTACAGAGCCTTCATTCATGTGCAGCCCTTGTATATTATTTTGGGGGAAGTACCGACATTTCTCTCTAGAGACTAAGTCTCAGAAGTTACATCTCTTTATTTATCTGAGAAGTAAACATTTTGAGTGAATCTGTGAATAGAATAGTTCATAAAGGTCATTATTAACCAGTTTAATTAAGGAAGTTTGGGAATAAAAACCTTAATGAGGTGGTTGGTGCCAATATTTTTGGTAGTGTTGATGGTGGTACATTTGTGTATCATTGAAATAGTGTCATATAAATATTATTAATGTTCTAATTGTTTTGAGATCATCATTGAAATATTATTTCAATACAGTATTTTATATATTTGGATAAGTAACGGTTTTACAACTTAATAAGCATCTCATACCTGCTACTCAAACTTCAGGTTAACATTTCATTTTTAAATGATTTACTTGCACTTTTATATCTGAGCATAGATCACTAGTAAGGTGCCAAAATAAAAACATACAATTATTTAATCAGAATATTAAGGAAGGAAACTTTCCATATATAGTCCAGTCTTTGTTATAATTTTTTACAATATTTTTGTGTTAACAGGAAATGAAACTTTCAAAGATAGTTCCAAAATGAAATATGTACTTTGTTGCCAATCAGTAATTTCTGAAAAGCAAATATCTGGTATAAAAGTGTATATTTCAGAAGAAAAATATAGTCAATGAAATCTGTAGATGGTTAAATGAATATTCTCATGGGTATTTTTTATGACATTAATAATTTTCCAATTATGTCTAATATAAGAATCACTTTGAATCTAAAATGAATACCATACAAAAACAAATTTTGGAAAAGAAGTGGTGTCTTGGTTCAAGAACTTTATTCTTTCCACGATTCTGGTTACCAACTGAATTGGTCACAAAATGAAATAAATTTCCACATAAGGTCAAAGGTTGAACCTAACCATTGAATTCAATTCGGTGCTAATCCAATTCGGTTTGTGACAAGAATCACGGAAAGAATTAAGTTCGTGAATCGAGGTACCAGAGTATAACAAATAAGATCCTTTCAGTTGAGCATTATTTTAAAGATTTAGACAAGAATTCTCCTGACTCAAAGCGAAATGCCCATGATGTACATCTTTATTTGCTTTGTGCTGCTATAAGACACATAAGACTGGGCAGTTTATGAACAATGGAAATTTATTTGTAATTTTCCAGTGTCCAAGATCAAGGGCTCACATCTAGTAGGGCCTGCTTGCCAGGGCCTGGCATGGGAGAAGAGTAGAAAAGAGATGATCACTGTGGCACATTTCATGGTAGCACTGATCCTGTCACGATGGCGGGTTGCCATGACTTGTATCCAGATGTCCCCCCAAACCCCACTCTGTCTTAGGTGGGGCTTTTTCAGAGGTGGCTGGATCTAGAGTATGTGATGGATTCATGGTGCAATGCTAGGCCCAGGGGGCTCTAGGATTAAGGGTGTGAGTGCTACCCCTACCTGCCCTAGTAGTCTGGATAAGATAAAAGGGGCAGAAAGTGGCCGTTAAGGTCTCTTGTTGCTTTTGGTACCATGTGGGCACCATGAACAGTTTCTCCTCTGTGACACCCCTCTGCCATGTGCCACTCTGCCTTGGAGCCAGCTGATTATGCACTGAAACCTTTACAAACTCTAAGCTAAATAAACACTTTCCCCTTTAACTTGGCATGTTGGTGTTGGGTATTTTATCTCAGCAATGAGAAAAGTAACTAAGACACAGGGACTGCATGACCTAAAAACTTTCATTTAGATCCCATCTGCCAACAGTGTTGCACTGAGGATTAAATTTCCAACACATCATCCTAAAAAATTTTCTTTAAATATTCAAACCAAATAATGGGGATGTCAAATGCATGTTCTTATGTATTTGAGAGTCTCCGTTTCAGGTTTAAGTTTCCTTTCAATATGGTCTCTTCCAAAAATCATTCTTCCCCCTGCTTTCAAGATACTTTGCTCACTGGAGCTTCCCACTTCCCATCCGGAAATGCTCTCAGCTCTTGATCATAGCTGGTCTTCACTGTCCAGGTTCTCAGTGTTGATCGTTTTGAGTCCAGGCTCTTGTTTTTTGTTTTGTTTGATTTGTTTTTTCATTTTCTCTCTCACATTCCGTTTCTTTACTCTCTAGTGATGACTTGCACACAGCTGTCCCCTGAACTGTACTCTTGTGTATTCAACAGACTACACAGCATCTCTCCATGGGTGTTGCAGTAGGAAACTGCATAAAGCTCCATTCTTTATCTCTCTGCCTTTCTGCTTTTCCTGCCAAAATTGCTTGCCAATTCCTTCCTTTCTTAAGGAATATCAATTATATCCTGCAAGTTGCAGGCTCATAATAAAAATAATTTGTCCTTTATCCTCTTTTTCTCTCGTGATTCCTACATCTTATATAGGATCAAATTTTTTCAGGTTTACTTTTAAGATAAATATAAAATCCAGCCTCTTATGTCTCCACTTTTCTCACTCTGTTGTAATTCACTGTTATCTCTTCTTAGCAGTCTTGGCATCTTTAACTGAGCTCTCTGTTTTTGTCCTTGCTCTTCTCTACTCTACCTGCAACCCATTGATGAGAGTTTCTTGTTGAAATATAAATCATGCAATGTTATTTCTCTGCTCAGAAACACCTAATGCCAGTCCAACTCTCCTAGGAAAAATGTACTCTTCCTCACACTGATCTGTATGATCAATATGCAATCTGGTTTCTGTTATCTCCTAATAGTATCTCTTCTTAGGCTGTACATCTTATTCCATTTTATGTTGATGAAACAAAATTCTACAAAGTAGGTGATTTTTTTAAAAAGCGGAGATTTATTTCTTCTCAATTCTGAAGGCTGGGAAGTTCAAGGTCAAGGTGCCAGCATCTGATGAGGTCTTTCTTGCTCTTTCCTCCCATGAGAGAAAGTAGGAAACCGAGAGAGAACAAACCTGTTCTTGCCAGCTGATTGCAAATGACCTCTATTCCATTCTGAAGAGCATTATCCTTATGATCTTAACACTCTTATTTTGCCCCAACTTCCAACACTCTTTTATTAAGTGTTAAGTTTTCAGCATGAGTTTTAAAGGCTCATTCAGACTGTGGTGGCTATGCCATCTTCTCTCTCTTCAAATGGACCAGGTCTACTTACCCACAGTGAGTTTTGTATGTCTCAATCTCCTTGAAAAAGAAGTTCCATTATACCAGCTATTTTTCAAAATAATAACCATATCCACACTTTCTTTGAGCCTTTATCCAAAGTATTCTTCTCAGTGAGGGCTTCCTAACTATGCCACCTGAGCCACTAAGACTCACATCACCATTCATCTCTTCAAACTCACATTCATCTCTCACGTCTTTTCTTCATAATAAGGACAATTTCTATAAATACTATAAAATATTAATAATGGCTCTGTTTATTCCTGAATAAATCACAACTCTCATAAATGAATGAATAAAAACCTATAACTTAATATGTAGTAGAGTAAATATAATCTAATATTTAATAGGGTTTTGCCTTTTTTTAATGTGACAAATTTCTAAAAGTAGATTCTCAATCACTAAAGCAGAAAATCTTTCTCAAGCCTTTGTGAACTGGTTTATTTCACAATCTCAATGATGCAAGGCTTTCTTTTCCATTCTAAGTTAAATACAGTCAATCAATCATGAGTAGATTGTCCAAAAAAGCAATCAAATTTCATAAAATCAAAATACCTTTTCATTTATACTGACCTTGCTCATTCAAATTATGTCATATATTGCAGTTACAGATTGCTTAAAACATGTAATATAAACAATACTAAAAACTTTGATGGATATACATATTCATCTCAGTACATTTTTCAGCCAGACAGATTTTTGTTCAAATCCTTTTATAAATCACAACATATATAAGTTTATATATCAGTAATTCACTATCCATAAATTTATTATTTTAAATTTCTGTAAATATATTATTACATTGATTGAAATTATTAAATTAGTTTTATCATCATTAGAGGTTTCTTCCCTTCTTTTGGATTATTTTGTAAGTATTTATTTCCAGAATTTACACATAAAGCCTGCTCTTTCTTACTCTAGAATATATGTCAAATTGCCTTTCAAAACTGACAAATTATTTTTTTATTCCCAAAAGGAATGAATGTAAATAAGAATACACTCATATTTCTTTCAAGTAAGTTTGAAAACCTTTTGTAGATTACAAAAAAAATCATGGTTTATTTATTTCATATCAATGACTGTACTTATTCTGTGTAGATATTTTAAAAATCTTATTTATATCAATAAACTGAAAATAATTGCATCAAGTGAAATTTCCAGTCACCTCCAACTGGGCATAGTTGTAAGGAAACATATATGTCATATACCTTGTCTCAAAAGGCCTCTATATAATAACAAGAAATACTTGTTGAATGTTCTTATGTTCATCAAAATATATAATGAAATGGAAATGACATTTGAATTCCTATTCAGCAGAGGGACTTGCAAAACCTGAATTCTTCTTACCAACAATTTCATCTATCATATTATATGCAGTGCAAGTAAAATCCTAAGTAAAACAGTCCTGGAATTGAAGAAACTTTCTTCTCATAAGTGAAATGGCTTTTAGTCAAATATTTCACTTGAATACTCTCAAGGATCAAACTTTATTCACTTTATTCTCAGAATACTAAGAAGTTCTCTAAATTGCTTTTAGCCTAGCAGTGTAAAAATCTACATGTCAGAGCTTTCGTTATCCACAGAAGCAACACCAGGGCAAAATAGGAAGCCGGGGAGCAAATGCTCCTGCTAGACCCACTTCTCCTTTTTCTCTCTGTATATTCAGAAGCCTTAAAATATCTTTTGAGAACATGTACTACAGTTAATTAAAGCAATGTTAACACTGATAGAGATAAAAAAAAAAGTGATTTAATCTGTGTTGGTTTTCCATTTATTCTTCATTAAAAATACTTTGATAGAGTAATCCATAAATGAATGCTAGTATATATATGCAATCATGTGCAGTAATGAAAATGTATAATAAACAGTATGGCAGGAGCATTTGGCAAACTGCAAGTATATTTGAATTAATGAAAATAGAAAATTTTAAGCAAATGTATCTCTCCAACATTGAGTAAGAATCAAATGTCATGGCTGCACATAATGGCATGCTAGAATCTTGTAGAAAAAAAATTTACTAGCTGAGCCTGTGGTGCAACCCTGTAATTCTAACACTTTGGGAGGCTGAGACAGGAGGATCAAGAGTGGGCCCAGTTTGGGTAACTTAGTGACAAAAATGTCATGAATTCTCAAAATAATCATATGGAAGACAAGCATGGTATAAAACTAGCTTCATATACTAGTGTCAACATGTTGATTTTAACTGTTTGCTTATATGAATATATGCATATATCTCTACATACATTTAAATTTATAGTTATACGTAGATATCCATAATAATCTAATCATAGAAAATCATTTATGATTATATGCAGAAATCCCAGTAATGGTTACTGTTGAACAAGAAACTTCAACTCATTAAAATATATTTTACATTTCCATGTTTTTGTAACAGATTTTAAGGATGGAAAATATTAGGGTAGAAATAAGAACAAAACTAAGGTCTATCCATAATTTTAAATTAAAAATCTAAAACTAAAGTCTTATTTCTCCACAAAAACGCATTTTAGGAGATAACATTAACTTCTGTGGAGATGACTTTTTATCCACACTGGGATAGCTGGAAATTTTAGAAAACTGAATCAGTATTCATTAACCAAACCACCAAAGACAAAGTCACTGAGTCTGTGATGATTTTACCACCATTGGCACTGATCCTTACAAATTGCAACATGTTGTATGCTTGGTTTTTACAACTTTTGTTCTCTGCTCTTGTAAACTAGGAAAATAGCCTCCAGACAAATTGCATGTGACGGTACCCATGGCAGTATTCGAGTTCTACCATGTCCTCAACGCGTTAAGCTACTACATTTTGCTATGTCATACATCATGACTAGCACTACTTTTTGCTGTGTCAACATCATGACTAGCAAAGAACTGTGCTTTCTTTCCCCTGTTTTTCATTGGTACATGTTTCTGGTGCATAATATTTTTATTCATTTTGAGGAATTAATACAGATGCATATTGTATCATAGTTGTTTTCCAGCCCCTTTCCCTTCCTACACTTCCTCTTACCGCTTCCTTTTCCTCCAAAAAGTTTGTTTTCCTTACTTCTTCCATCTCTCTCGTTTTACTATTTATTTATATTACAGATTTTTTATGTAAGAGAAACCATACAATGTTTAAATTTCCCTTCTGGACTTATTTACTTAACATTATGGGCTCAAGGTCCATCCATTTTCCAGCAAATGATGTGAATTCATTCTTCTAGAAGGCTGAATTCATAGCCACTGAGAAGGACTTCACAACCGAAACCTCATTAGCACCAAAAGTAATAGCAAGAATCAACAAATGGGATTATGTCAAACTCAAATCCTTCTGCCTAGCAAGGAAATAATCACCCTACAGAATGGGACAAATATTTTCCCACTTACTCTTCTGGTAGAGGACTAATCCTTAGAAAATATTAAGCACTTCAAAAATTTAACCTCCAGTAACTACATGACCCAATCAAAAATGAGAAAATGCACTAAATAGGCATGCCTCTGAAGAAATACAATGGCCAATATATGCATGAAAAAGATTGTCAGCCTCTTCAGCCACTAGGGAAATTAAAAACAAAATAACTCTGACTTTCCTTCTTAAGTCAGAATGCCATCATCAAGAACACACACATACAATGTTGGGAAAGTTGCAGAGTGAAAGGAGACCTTTTGCACTCTTGGTGGGAATGTAAATGAGGACAACCATGAAGGAATCAGTATGGACATTCCTCAAAACTAAACATAGAGGGCCGGGGAATTAGCTCAGTGGTTTCATCGCCTGTTGCCCAAGCACAAGGACCCGAGTTTGATCCCCGGTACCAAAAAAAACAAAATCTAAACATAGATATTCCATTTGATCCAGCTATACCAGTACTGGGGAAATTCCCCAAATAGTTAAAGATGTGCTGTTATTGTGATACACACATACCCATGTTTATATTTATAGCAGCACAATCCACAGTAATGGTGCTCTGGAAACAGCCTACATTTCCATGAATGAATGAATAAATAAAGACAATATGGTATAGAACTTTGTTTATAAAACTGTGTTTTCTAGCAATTTGGAACACTAAGAACTACCCAAAACATATAGTATTACTGAAGTGAACTTCCTCTTCCACCAGCCCACATGTAGACAACCCCCCCCACACATAACTGAAATTATTGTAGAGGGAACAGGGGGCTGTTATTTATTTATCAGTTCTATTGAAAGCTTATTTGATCAGATAAACTTAAATGGAATTTGTCTTCAGCTTAATATCTACATTGTTCTTTTCTTAGACACTCCCCCACCCCCATATGTTAGCATATGATACTCTAACTCTAATCTCTCAGTTTACAGAAAAAAAAAATGATATGGATATGTCTTCCACAGAATTCTTTTAAGAATTCAGTAAAGGGCTACAACTTGAAATCCATTTGTTATCAAAACAAGAAGAGGGAGTTGATGTGTAGAGTGTGGAAGCTCTACCACCCACTGTGTATATGGCCATAAAATTCACATTTTTTTTCTTTTTGCCTAGAGTAATGTTGCTCAGTGGATAAGGGTGCAGTCCTCCCCAGGAGGCAGTTAACCATGCATGGAGATATGTTTGACTATCACAACTTGGAGATGCTGCTACCAGCATCTAGTGTGCAGAGAACAGAGATATTGCTAGGCCCCCAGTCCTCCAGATATTATATAGCCCAAATACCAGCATCAGGAAAGTTAAAAAGCCCTAATCTGAAATATAGTGATACAGACACCTATAATGCAACTAAAATAAAAGCACATAATTAAGAAAATTTAAAAGTTTGAAGCACTCTACTCATTTTGAAACATAAATGAACACCTGTCTTTAATCTCAATATTTCTACTCTTCATTATACTATCCTGTATTGGATTGATGGATTCAAGATAAGGAAGTTTTTCTTGGTCAATATGTTCAATAGGTTTCATCCTAGATCTGGTGAAGTACACATGCATGCTTAGATTTTGGGGGACATTTAAGTCAACATGTACATATACAAGGAATACTTCTATCATAATCATCTTAATCATCAATAAGCCCAGTATAGAACAGGTGGGATACTCAAACTTATAAATATATGCATTATATTTATCAAACCACAAAAATCCATACAAAACAAAATACTGCTATTTATATCAGCCCCTGGAAACATAGTAATTTATGTATCCTACTTATAGTACCTTTTATCTAAAATATAATATTGAAGTGACTCATTTAATCTTATTCTACTATATCTACTTGAAATGGATCACTGAGAGAACAATAATTTCCAATGTATATAATGTGTAGACTTTATCCAAATTCTGGCTGCTATTGCCCATGCTTTCGAATTGCCATAGTGAATTATATGCATCATGCACTGGATACAGTTACGGCTAGAGTTTCCTATCACTTTCCTCCTACTGTTACATACTCTTTTGCTATTGGGTTATCTTCTGTTCAATGCATTTCTGTTTCCTCTTAAATAGTATACTGTCATTTTCTACATCCCCTTGCTGTCTGATAGGCAATCAGTGTTCACCATTAATATCATTATTTGTTTTTTCATAAGAAAGCTGTCTCTGTGAAAAAATATGCCATAAAATAATATACAACAGACCCTATTAAGTGAATGATTTATGACATGAATAATTGGGCTGGCCTATACTAATTTAATTTAATATCAGTAAATCTGGAATTAAATACATAACAAGAAAACATGCATAGCAGGAAGCTTGAAGGAAACTGCAGTGTTCATTGGTGCTTGGACCAGAGTGTCACAGAATTAATTCTGTATTAGTTTCCTGCATTCCTTTTCCCACATCCCACAAGATATGTTCAAGATCTAGTCTGGACTTCAAGCTCTTGATTTAGAATTAAATATGTTCTCTGATAAGAGAAGAATATTAAACAAGAGAACAGTTACTGCAGAAGGAAAGCTCCCTGCTTTGAAAAATCTGTGGGTGATCCCAGAGTGGAAAATAAAGGCTGGAAAACACAGGCAGAGCTTGTAGTTAGCTTTTTTCGGCTGATAACAAAATCTTTCCCTCATCTGTCTCTCGCTCAAAGCAGTGATGCCATCACCTGAACAGACCAAATACTATAATAATTTTAGCTAAGATTTTCCTTTGATTTTTCTAGATTTCCACTTGAGAAAAAGTAAACTACACTTATTTTCGACTAAAAGCTCATTGAACATGACATTAAATGAGGAAATATTTTAATAACCTAACTAATGAAATTATATTCTTCACCTGTTACATAGAAGAGGTTTGCTAATCTCCACATCCGCATGCACACTACACACACACACACACACACACACACACACACACACACAAAGAATAAGGCATAAATTTATCTTGGTTTTAAGAAAAAACTAATAGTTATTTTCATACTCAAACAAATCAGCTTCAGGAAGTTAAGAAAAAGCAATGAATGAGAGTTAACAAACACAATAAAGTGTGCTAGTGATCACAGGACCCTACCTAATTCTTTTCCTGCGTCATTTATAGCGGCCTTTAAAAAAGTAAAAGTTTCATTTTAAGCCTTAAAAAGATTTTATGTTAACGAGTAAGAGATTATGGGAAGAAAGGGGACAAAATGAAAGAAGGAAAAGAAACATTAAGCCTGCCTTATTGCAGTTCGGTGCTCAGATACCACGTAATTTTGGAGGATACTGGAAAGATGATAATTAAAGAGCACTACCAAAAATCCAATTTCGGTGTCTCTGAGTGATTCTGACTTGCTTTTCCTCACTTCTCCAGATCCACGTAAATGCAGTTCACTCTGATGCCGCGGGTTTGGAAAGGCTCCTTGCGGAGTAACCTTCCAACTTCTTCAGGAGCAGGGCAGATTACAGCACACCCACGCACCAACATCAACGGACCCGGCCGGTCGAGACGCACACACCACAGGCTGCTGGCGACCTTCCTGCAACAGGGAATCCAGGCGTCTGCCAGCGGTGAGGCTGCGCCCGGAGCCACAACTGTCCCATTAGCACCAGATCCTGTGTAAGGCATCCAGGAGGAAGATTCCACCCAGTACCATGTAGACTCCCAACTAGGTAAGCCGCCCGAGGTACAAACATACTAATGTCGCGACAGAGTAGTGTCACAGATGGAAGGCTTACCTTGGCTGACTTGCCCTAACTGGTGGAAAGGAACTTGATGCACGAGAGCGAAGAGTGGACTTTCCCGGAGCTCCACACAGCTGCTGGCGGTCCTCGGAGCGCCCAGAGCCGGGCTGCTCGCACCTCCAGCGCCGGCTCCCAGCGAGGTCGCTGCCGCAGCTTCCGAGCGCGCCTCTGATTGGCTGGCAGCGCCTGTCTGGCTGATCCTCTGCTCTCCCTGTCTCCCGTTCCCCTCTTCTCTGTCGCCTTCCCCTCCAGCCTTCTTCTTCCCCACCCCTTGGTACCGACTTTTGGGGCTGCATGGGCAGCCTTTACCCCCATCGGCAAGGTCATATGACATTCAGTGCAATTAACGAGAATCATTTCAACACAGAGATCGGAGAAAAAGAGAAGAAAAATCCTCTAGCTCTTGGCAGATGACAGCCAGCCGGGACCCCGTGGCAGTTCAGCCCATCCGTTCCCCGCGGGGGAGGGGAAGGTGGGGGTGCGGGGAAAGGGGGTCGCTGAAGACGGCGTGGGAGTGGACTGCGGGAGCAGGCAGGGCGAGCGCGGTGTGCGAACGGGTAATAAATTCTCCTGTTTCCGTGCAAAGTCGTCACAGCCTGCTAAGCATTCAGCTGCTGGCTCCTCTGTCAGTGATCCGTAGCCCAGGGTAGCGGAGATCTAGCTGGAGTGATGTCCTTTAGTGCCTTGCCCCAGCGACCTCACGGCCAGGAGGACTTAAGACAGAGGTTCCTCCAGGCGGGCAGCGTTGTATTTGTGGAGATGAATAGGAGCTGCAGTGGTTTTCCAACCCCCTTTGCTGGTTCCAGGAAAACTAACACACATGTGAACTTCTCACCTCTTATGACTACAGCATAAATTAAAACGATTTGTAATGTACACAGCTTTTGATAACAGAGATTTCAGGCCTGATTGGCTGTATTCAAGATTGATGCGAGCAGCTGCAACAACTTCAGTACTTATTCTCAGCAGGAAATCACCCACACTCCCCCGTTAGGAACATGCAGCCTCCCCACCTAAAGCAGGGCAGTAACCAAGCAGAGGAGTTTATCTAAATCAGATGGCTGTTCTAGGGGTCCCTTGGCAGACATGTTAAGAGGTACACAGCGTTCTCAGTTACTGCAAACATTAAGAGAACAACTTTACTTTTTCTTACTTGATAAAATTGCAAATTCTCAGGTTCAGAGGTTCAGATAAATAAAGTAATTTAAACCTGAGTGATGTAGCATGAAAGAGGGCAATCTAATCTAATCTCAGTCTCTAAGGGGCAGGAGTCATGGGTTCAAATCCTAGCTAGGACTTCCTTCTGTATCCAAACATGTCTGTGTCTTTCGCTTATCTTCTTAGGGCTTCTCTTTAAAATTCAAAAGTTACTTCTTACTTTAGAGTCTTTGTGAGGATTCACTGAGAATCTGTGTAGTTGTTCATAATCCATGGTAAATTTTTACAAAGGCTATTTAAGTTGTAATCATCTCCCCCCTTTTTTCGTATTTCCTATTTTGTACAAGGTCATTCAGTTTGAGAAAGTAAGTAATAGTCCTTGGAAGTGACCTAGGAAGGAGTGTTTTGAATCACTTGGAGTTATATTTGACTGTTTTTATTCCATTTAAATGATGTGAAATGCACAGGATTGATTTGGGTTTGAGTGTTTGGTACAATTAAATAAACCAACAGAGACAATGGTGCATGCACATGAATTGGATTATTTCTCATTGTGGAATTACACATTTAAGCGCTTAGTTGTGCTTAAGAAAGATGTTAGAACTCAATTAGAATTTGGAAATGTCTAAAATTTAAACTCTTAGAGTAAAGTAGGATACAAACAATCACATCAGAATAATGAGTCATTCTTATATGTTATTTTTTATAACCTTTCCCATGCAACTTCTAATTCAAAAGAGGAATTTTGTTTGCATAGTGTCTAGACACAAATTCTCATTCATTTTTATTGGAGGAGATACTGAAAAAAACATACTTTGAATCTTACTTTGTTGAGCACATAAGGAAAGGAATAGTTCTCAAAAAAAAAATGGGGAAATAGAAAGGAGCTTTTGGCCTGCTAGAGGTCCTGTAGTTTAATTTAAAATTTTCACATTATGGCATTCTCTAGAGAAGCCTAACTCTGTTTATTTGACTGTCATCGAATCAAAGAAAATGTTTGTTTGCCAGCTTGCTACTGAAGTCTTTCTTCAGACTCCAGCAATAAGTATCCTAGGGACGCACTTGAAAACAAAACATGTTTTTCGGGCTTCCTTGGTGGTTTTCCTTGGATAAGACCATAATAAGTACATCCAGTGGACAGTCATAATGGAAGTCAACAGGCACTTGCTCCTGAGTGGGAAGACCTACAGAGAGAATTGTCAAAACTTCCAAACAATGCAATCCATTTCGAGAAAAAGAATCCATTCGCCTAGGGTGGATTTGTATCAATGAGAGTGCACTCAGATTAAGGGCTCTAGATTCTCCACAAGCCCAATGATGCAATGTACACTGGATTTAAGTGGCTTCCAAAGTCTGATATTCTGAATGTGTGCCAACTTTCCTCAGCCATAGAAAAGCGAACCTGTCAGCCACTTAGTACGTTTGTTGTATGTTCAAGTTAAAAAGAAGAAAGCAAGTGAGCCAATGTGGAACACGCTGCTTGGGGAAAGCCAGGTGGTAGGCAGGTGCTTATTTTCGCTTTATGTCAAAGATTAGTTCAAAAAAGTGGACTATGTATCAGTCAATAGAATTTATTACCCAGCTAATCTCTGAAACTGAGAGCGTGAACATTTCTGATACTTACATTACCTTGCGAGAGCTATAAGAATCATTTTAACTGGTGACAGAAAAGCTTCCAACACACGATTGATGCTGGTCAGAACACAGAAACTGGAAAGATAAAATTGTAGTGCTAAGCTGTGATTGTTTTCTGAGACCCAGAAAATTGTCTCTTTAGATGTCATCTCATGCTCAATTTTACCGTGCAAATTTAGAAAGCTATATAATATTTTCAAACATAAATGAAGGTGTAAAGGAAATACAAGGATATCCCTGTTATAACTCAGCATTTGGAACAGTGACTTGCACAAATATGGTGCATTGATTCATTTTCTCATTTAATGAGATATCTTTGGAATATATTGCATATAAAGTATACAAAATCCTATTTTGTTATATCATGAATAAATGATACCATACTTCAACTAATTAGCATTACCTCTATGTAGTTACCATTTTATTTACAATGATAAATATTAAAGTAAGTTATTTGATTATTAAGATATTTGTGTGATTAATTCTAAAAGTAATATTGCCCTTACAATATCACTGAATGCTCCTTTTTAAGAGTTTCCTCCTGTCCATGTAAAATATCAATGTGACAATGAGCTTATTGGATTTAATGGTATATTTTTGATAACTGACAAAGCAAAAAGTAAACTCAGTTTCTGTTGTAGATACAGTTTAGTCACATAAAATATATGATTATTTCTATAAATAGAGGAATGAATACATTGATTTGTAGGAAAAGTGAAACTATATTAAACTATAGAACTAAAAGTGGTTAAATATTTTGTGTGCATACCATATTTTGTCTAAATCTATAATGCTCTTTGTAAACTATAATTTGCTAGTGAAGAAAGACTAGATGAAAGTAAATGTTTTCCAAACTTTCATGCTTTGTAGTCATAAGAATTCTATGAATCAGAAATTATTGAACTAATTGTGGAAATAGGCAATATTGTAAAGTGCATTATTAAAGACATGAGAGATTCTCTAAGAGGAAAACACTGTGGGATCGCATGTATTTGCACCAGTAAGATGTGCATTCCTCTTGTTTTGTATGGCAAACATGCCACGTCAGGAATAAGGGGAACAGATAACATGTATATCTCTATCTCATCAACTTATCTGATATGGTTTCATTATAAGCCACATGAAATATTTAAGTACAATTATTTCCAATAGTAACTGTTTAAACAAGCATCTTAATGCAGGGGTGCTTGTCCAAGTTTTGCACTATTAAGTTACAAAGCTCCAAACTAGTCTGCTCTCATCATGGCTTTTATCAGTGATATGAGCACCAAAGTATCCCCAATAAAACATTTTCCAAGAAACCTAGATGAGAAACTATCGTTCTTTAACAGATGCTGAAACACTTGCGTGATATATCAACACACCAAGGTAGAAATTCCACGGTTGGATTCAAATCTATGTGTGTATTAGAGACATGTAGCAGAGACAAGGCTTAGAATCAAAACTTGTGAATAAAACTTAGACATTTGTACAGACAATAATTTCAGCAAATAATGTAAAAATGGTCTTCAAAAATCTAAATGTACACAGGCATCCTTAGTAAAATAAAATTATTACAATGAAGGTGCTGATGATATTACTAAATTTAAAATATTAAGAATTTACCAGGAGTATTGCAATTTAGAGAAATTATAGTTAATTCTCATCAGTCTACATTAATTCACATTTTAAAGACCCATCACATTGCATTTCTTTAGTTGACAAAGCTTTTATCATCTTTAGCTCCTCTACTTCCTTCACACCTAGGATGGCCTGTTTTTCTTAATTTCTCTATAATTAGACCTGCTTATCTATCTTATAAGGGTCAGAACAAAGGATGTTCCTTCTGAAAAAAATATTTTGCTGCAAGAAATTTGACTAGGGTTCACCTTGAGATCTTAAAATATTTTTAAAAGATGTAAAAGCATCATTTCAGCAAATTGTATTTTAGTTAGAATAGCCATGGCATAGTAATTAGAAACACAGTATCAAGAACCAAAGAGACAGGGCAACTTGCATAGCAATATGTGTTATTTTCTCACCAGTAAAATGTCCATAAGGATAATATCTAGTAGACCAGTCAGGGTTCCCCAAGTGGAACATAAACAAAAGAATGTATATCTATAGTTACTTGGAAAGATTTGTGACAGCCTGACTCACAATGACATGGGCTAATCCCCAAGAACTGCACCAGGAGCTCACTGTTCCAGCTCAAATCCAAACTCAAAGGCCCGAGAGCCAGAGGAACTCAATTTCAGTCAAAGACAAAGGCTTAAGAACAGAGGCACTGATTCCTGAGGGCAAGCGAAAGGGGAAGGACCTGCTCAAGCAGACAGTGCATTTGCCTTTGCTCTGGCTTTTTGCTCTCCTCAGGCCCTCAGAGGATTAGAAGATAGCAACCTATATCAGTGAGGGGAATTTACCCTCCTCAGTCTAAAAATTCAAATGTTAACATCTTTCTGAAACACTCTCACAGTCAATCCCACACAGAAATAATGCACAACCTGCTGCTTGGGCATCACCTAACTCAGTGTAGCTGACAGAGAAAATAAATGATCACATCTGTATCTTAGGCTTCCTAGGATAATTTAATATGCAGAAGTTGATTAGACATTGTCTTAGCCACTTTGTCACTAGAACAAAATACCAGATGCCTGCAGTCTAAAGAAGGCAAGGTTTATTTTGTCTCCTGATTACAGTCCATTGTCAGCTGCCTCCAAGACAGAAACTGTATGATGGATGGGCCTGTGCAGCAGACGGCTGCTCACTTCATGGCAGACAGGAAGCAGAGAGAGAAGGGAGGAACCAGGCAGTGAGATCTCCCCTTTCAGCTCATCCTCCCAGTGATCCTTCTTCCACCTGCAACCCACCTCCTGCAAACACACCTGACAGCTGATCTCACCAGCGCATGAAAACACCCACGGAAACAGGGCTCCCACCTTCCACAGTCACCTTCCAGAGCCCCATCGCTGAACAAACGAGGCCCTGGGGGGACAGTCAGATCTAATCATAATAGACATGGAGCAAAATTTACATAAATTTACTTCTGTTATTGCTCTATGCTTCTACATCTGTTTTGTTATACAATGGAAACTAATAAAATACTTATCTTACACAATACAAGTTAATGCAGGCCAGTGCTTTGTAGGGAACCCTATGTTGGAGGTGAGAGACATAGATTTAAAGCCATATGTCTATGGTGCATATTAACTCTACAGTTAGTTATTCAATTTTATTATTTTACTTTCCAAAATACTACCTCACGTGTAGATTAAAATGCCATCCTCACACAACAGCTGATTTAAGCATTAAATGATTTTACACATAAAAATGTGTCGCGTACAGTCTTTGGCATGTGGAAGACATTAGATAACTTAGTTGAGTCCCAGTGATTGTTTAATATTAATATTTTAACTCATATTTCTTTTCTCTGTTCCATTTATAGTAGCAAGAAGCAAATTACAAATAAACAAATTTTTACCTGGCAGCGTTTCATTAAAAGAGAAACTATAGTTTCAATCCAATATCCTGGGAAAAGAATTCACCAAATTCTGTATTTACCTTTTCCATGCTATATAATGAAAATCGATGTTTAGCTGACCCTGAGGCATTATAAGATGGTGAGCTATCAAAGAATTATTTTATTGAATTTTTAATGTAATATTTATAGTACCAGGAAAGAAGAAAATATTTAAAATCATTTTTGGTAACATTAGTTTGAGAAAGTAAGAGGTGTCTCATTAATATTTAATTATACTGAACTTCTGGTTAACCAAATCATTGATATTTTCAAATATATTATTCATGTGAATATGTTGCCATTCAAGAAATTAGAAGCATACAGTATGTCCCAAACTTACTATTGTTTTTACTAAGAATATTTTATGAGATTTTTGAAAATTGATGTATACATCTTGCCTTTTAAGTTTTAATATAGCAGATTGCTCTATGTCACAGAAAGTTCTTATCCAACATTTTCAATAAATTACCACTATTCTTTCTCAAAATATATGTGTAATACACTTTAAATCTTTTCCTATCACTGAATAATGATGTTGCCGCCAAGTTTTTGATATTATAAATAATGTGCCAATGAACAATTCTGTTTATAATTCCTTACTTGAGCTTTTACTTAATTGAACTTGAATAGATGTGATGATACGCGAGAATTTGAACTACCAAGTAAAATACGTGAACATTTCTTAAAACTCATGATTACTTTATTGCTTCCTAAACCATTAAGAAAAGTAAACAATTAATTGAATCATTGTTACCCTTGAAGAATAACATTTTTTCCATTTGCTTACTCAACAACTAAAATTAATATTTCATTGTTTCAACTTCTATTCATGTGATTACTAGAATGTTTATTGTCCATTTTTTGCTTTGTTTGAATATTTCTGTTCATATCCATTTCTCTATCATGTTATTGCTAATTGAGAACTATAATGACCTTAAATTATCTTAATGCTGTTTCAGAAAACCTGCTGGAAAGTGTAGTTTGGCAGAAGTTTCTGAATCTCTTCAACATGCTTGGCACTAAACATGCATATAATGCGAACATTATACATGATTAGATATATTTGGACACTGCACAGAATGTCAGATGTGATAGCACTGACCTAGGTTCGTTGAAAGATTTAAAAAGAAACAATGCAGGTCTTCTAGCTTTAAGTTAACAAACTAGAAAAAGTTATTAAAACATGATATCGTCAACTTCATAATCCATATATAGAAAGATTCCTTTATATATTTAGAAAAATCAATAAGTTTGAGTGAGGTTATAGAGTACCCTTGGGAGAGATAGAAGTGGAAATGAATTTTAAATAGTAGAAGGCCCAAAATAAAAAAATTGATTGATGGTAAAATATTTCAAAAAAACCCTATATTTAAAAAATATTTCTCTAGAGACCTACTTGCAATAGAATATCCAAAGGTTGTGATGCAGTTATTTGAATTTTAAAATAGTTCTACATAATTTTCTGGACAACCGCTTTTACAGAGTACATCGTATTTATGGTATTTTGTTCTGTGCTTATATTCCCTTTTCAGATCTCAGTGCCAGAATTTACTAAAAAACCCTTAGATATTTCTGAGCTGAGTAAAATGAAAAGAAGGTTTACAAATTCTATTCTTTTCTGGACCATTTCTGGGCAACCTCATGAATCATTCATTCATCAATATTGTATCAAGTCATCCTGTGCCACTTTGTGTTTGTACAGGTTGATGCACAGTGTAACTAACATAGGATTTGGTCACCATATGCTTAAGCACTAATAAACTCAGGAGAACAAATGGAAAATATACAGTAATTTCCCTTCCCAATTTTGCTTCAGTGTGGTTCATCCTAAGTGTAAATGTGATGGAGTACAAAAATGGGTAATGTATTATCCTTCCCTCAAGGAATATCTGACACGGTGAAGGAAAGTTAAACAGCAACACTTCATCACAATATTGTTCTATAGTAGAGGCACACATAGGAATTTGTCCAATTATATAAAGGTTTCATAATTTATTCTGACTAGCGAAAGATTACTTACTGGAAGATCTGAGTTTAACAAAAAGAAGTAGAGCAGAGAAGGTGAGAGGAAGCCACAAAATGTTCAATAAAACTTGTATATAAATTAAATTAAAGCAGAGGCAGAATGGAAAGATGAAATAGAAGTAAGGGAAAGTTGATTATGCATCAGTTCTATTCTTTGTAAAAGCATGGGCTATGATTCAGTGGATGGTTTTGATTATGAATGGACATTTTGGTTTCACAACCGAATCTCTACTCTGCTACCAAAGTGATCAAACTTTGAGGATCCAAATTGGAGGTCCTCAAAAGTAATCTGATAATTTATTGTGAGTTCATTGATTTCAACACTTAACTCTATTAGAGAAAATGTGTAGATGAATTGACAAAATATTTAAACAATTTAAGAATAGAAAAATTTATCATAGGACGAATGTGATGAGAATTCAGGGCGGTTCTTTTGATTCTGGTCACAGTATTTATATAGTCCAGGAGTTCACTGGCAGAGAAAACTTAAAAGAAGTAGAGATGACTTTTAGGTAAAAATAAATGATTGTCTTATGGATATTAACTACATTTGGGGAAACAACCAAGTTTAGAAATATAATTTGACGAGAATTTTATAAATAATTATAGATAAAATCTATTTTTAAAAATGAATTTGCTAAAGTGTGGTGTGAAGGAAAGTATTAAATAAAACTAGAAGTAGTGTTTGTCAGTGGAGAGGATCTCTTAAAATGGATACAAATGAAAAAGTTATAGATATAAGACAAAAAGCAGAAGAGCTTATGGTCACAAAACTGATGAAACAGAGAAAGAAGGTCAGTGAGCTTGCAGACATGAGCCATGCTAATTTGGGCAGCATAGGAAGTGAACTGTCATGTGACATTTGGCATTTTGGAGCTGGCAGAGTCAAGGAACTGGGGACAAAAGAAGGTATTTTCCACGTAAATGACAAAGACACAGAATGTTACAGTGTTTTTAATAAAGATGAGAAACATAAAATAGCAACCTGTTATCCTGCATTGAAAGGCAGAATTCTATATTACTGAGTGGAAGACAATTTATATAGTTAAGGGAATAGGAGCCCTAAAATTATAAAATGTATTTTAAAATTATATGAAAACAGAATGTATGGACTCTTGTTAAAATCATGAATAATTTCAAGATGGCAACAGCAAGGCGTTAAACCAAGTTTGAGGCCTTTCTTCATGTGAGATTTTTATGACTGCAGAAGGTTTTGCTCCCAGCACATAGTTGCTGTCATTTTTCCCCTCTTCAGTGACTCAAGTGCAACATATCTTGCACTAATTAACGATTCTCAAAGGGTTCATTGACCTCCATAGAAAGTTTCTTCAGATTCACAAAGTGCACTATATTCTATCACCATCTCTAGATTTTGCTAATTGGGCAGGAAGATGATTGTCAAGTAGCATGAGTGATTGGATTCCATGCCGTTGCACTGTTAGTGAACTAGACAGTGGCTGGAAAGGAGTGGAAAAAATGTTAAGAGATTTCAGATCTTAGACAGTAAAGTGTAGAAACAGGGAAATCAGAACAGAAGCCCACTCTAAAGGTAAACTTGGCATGCTGGAAATACTGTCTGGAGCTTCCAATACTTTGAGTATATTATGTAGAGTTTGGCTGAATACTTGGTAGTATCTGTGTACACCAGACTGAATCTTTTGCTGTAATATAGATTGTAAATGCTGTGGCAAAATTATAGCTATGATTCAGAAAGATATAATGAGTGCATTGATGTTGCTATAAGAATAGACAAAGGAAAGGTATGCAAATTGGAAACATTTAAAGAATTAAATATAACATGGTAGTAGAATGGAGAATGAATCAGAATATTCTAACTTGGTTGTCCTGGAAAGAAAAACATGCATTATCATGAGTAAAAAGAAAGAAGAAAATCGTCACTTCTGTTAAGGAGCATTAATGGGTTCAAATAGGAATATGCTGATGTTAAGGTGCTAGCTAACATTTTGAGAAAATGTCCAAGAGTCATGTGGCAACATGAAACTGCAGTTTTGGAAAGAGCTTTGAGTGGGTGACATCATCATATGAGTGATTCACAGATGATGATGGTGGTGGTGATACACAGCTACAGGCACTGTTTCTAAGGATCAATGATAGAACATCTACGTGGAGAAATGCAGAGAGAGAGAGAGAGAGAGAGAGAGAGCGAGAGAGAGAGAGATACCAGGTAAGGAAGAAGCCAGGAGAAGGGAAAAGAGGACAGGAGAGGGCTGACATTATATGAATTCAGAAGACATGATAGAAAAAAATTCTAATTCTTAAATTGTTTAGTAATTAAAGCCATTTTACTAATTTTAAACCTTGTATATTACTAATTAATAAACAGAACTTTTCTCACATTTACAAAGGCACACATGGTAAACCTGTGGAAGTTTCATGATAAGGTTGGGCCACTGCGGAAAAAATGTACAACTAAAAGTATATCGAATTAACTTTCAGTATAGTAGGGACATTTGCATATTCAGCAGCATGCAAAATCGTCAAATGAAATCTCACAATTTCCTTTTATTTTAATGCATGAGGAGCTTGATCTCCATTTCAGTGTGTGATTAGCTCAGCTTTATCATTTCCTTGCTTATTCAAAGTTGCTTTATAAAAGGATTTCCAAATAGTTAGCATGTGTAATTGCTTATAGGAGAAAATTAAAGGAAAAATTGAAATATGAACTCTATCACCTTCCCATACTTTGAATATAGAGGTTAAATATGTGCACAAGAAGCAGGGCATGTTATAGAGCATGCATTATACTTATTATTGGAAAGAAAACTTAAAAAGATACTATATATGACTGGAAATAATACTTAAGGACCTGAAGTCTGATTTTTTAATTCAATGAAAAGATTTTAGAGGCCACGCAACTCACAAAAAACAGCATACCTTAAAAAGAAAACAGTATCTTTGAAACATTCCCCAGAATAGGTGACAGGAATAAATTTGTTGATTCCCTTAATTTAGGTTTGATGCAAGATTACTTAGAACAAGAGATGTCATAAACTTGTATATCAGGTTATCTTTTATAATTATTTTTTTCTTTATACTGCAACTCAATCTCATGTTCTGGAACAATCCATGAAGCTTCTGCATTGTTAAGCCTGTCCTTTTCATCACTGACAGCCAGGAGGAATTACAGGACAGTGACAGGAGACCCGTGAACTAAATACTTCAGCCTGCCCAATACCGGCCCTCAGAGTGGTGATATCAAAGTGTAGATAGGATACACTTATTTCTACGACATTGCAGGCATGTTAATCTTATATTTAGGTAGGCTTCAAGACATTGGCTAAATGGAACTGCCATTCTCTCTGTGTCTCAAGATTTCTTCACCCACTAATATTCATTTGTGCATGCTGAAAGTCTTACACCTATTGTTTCTGCCATTGCCAACATTGATCATTTCCTCATCTCGTTTTCCAAGTCAGATTCTTTTCTTTCTAAAATCCTCTATATTTTTCTACTATATACACACTACCTGCAACATAACAGGAATCTAATTGATACAGCTTTTAAATTGAAACATTAAAGATCCCATCTAATTAACCATTTCTAAAATTTATCTAGAGACTTTGTAGATAGATTTTAAAACTGAGTTCTTTCTTCTTCATTTCTTAGACCCCTATTTTAAAAAATATTTAGTGAAAAACTGTTTTGACTTTGTACAGAGGTCATTTTCAATCATATTTGACTATAATCTGGTATTTGATATATTGACTTTCACAAGCACTCCCTCTCAACTTACTTTCTTTCTTTCTTTCTTTCTTTCTTTCTTTCTTTCTTTCTTTCTTTCTTTTCTTGGTCCCAGGATTGAACTCAGGACCTTGTTCTTGTGAGGCAGGTGGTGGAACCACTGAGCTAAATCCCCTGGCCATTTTGCTATTTTTTTGATGGCATAGTAACACCTATCTTGGAAGAGAAGTTGTGATCATTACACAGAGTGAGGGAGATAACTTGTCTAATTTACCATTTATAGTATATGACACATGATACACAGTACATAACAGTTACAACACCTGATAAATACAATCTCTCAGTTTCCATTCTGGACTTAACCAAAGTGCTTATGTGTGTATAAATAGCATCTTCTTAAAAGTAAACTAGTTATAAGTGACTGAACCAAAGAGAACAGATTACAAAAGAAAAACAGGATAGGATGGATCATGATATCAATGGGGTTCATGTGTTGACATCTTGTGCTGCTGAGATTACCTGCTCCTCAGAAAAGTGAAAGAATTAAAGCAAGGATCTGCTACATTCACAGTCTGTTTAGGGAAGATATAGATTTTCTCTGCTTTGGAGTTCCAGAGGACAAAACTCAGAGACCAGAGATAAAGGGGATTGGTTTGCCAATCACAGAAGCTGTAGAGCGCGTCTGTGAGTATATGAAACAGAGAAAAAGTAAAATAGAAAGCTAACAAAAATGAACGATTCACTTTTTGAATGTATTTCACAGTACTTTGTAATGATTACATACACAATGATGTGGGCTTAATTATTTTGAAATATTATCAGTGTTGTTTCTATGAATTTTAACTAATTTTCTCAGAAAAAAAAATGTATTTAGCCCATTTCAACTTGATTCTATAAACAAATGAGAAGGAACAGAAAGCAAAGCTTAAAAAGACACAAATACATGAAAGGCTGGTCAGAATAACAGATCAAAACAGAATGATCATTAATTCAAAGTTTTCTGATGATGAAACCAATGTTGGGATCTCCAGAATAACTAAATCAGATTCGTCAGTGCAGATATTTAGGGATCTAAATATTTAGCAACCTTTCATAAACTGATTCTTACAATTACACAAGTTTAGAAAATGACCCTTAGATCTTGGCACTTGGGAGATGGTTCTTTGGGCACAGTTCAGAGACAGTTTCACAACTGGATCGAAACTATTCATTGAGTTTTTCATTTGATAAAATCACAAAATATAGGTAAACAATTAGGAGCTCAAGTCAATACTGAAACAAATAGCACACTACAAGATTAAGAAACAGTATGAAAGGTGAGTAAATATATAGATTTCATCTTCTTTTTAAAGTTTAATGGTTCTGTTTGCAGCAATTAGATTGGGCATATCAGAAGTGAAAATTATTTTTAAGCCATATCTTCATGGTTTATAAGAACAGAAGGCAACGAATGGGAGAGATCAGAAGTAAATGAATGGTTTATGACTGTTTAACTATTAATATTAAAAGTGATGGAGAGTTAGTTTAAAGGATATGAGAATAAAATGTATTTATAATACTATTGTCTACAAGAAAAATTAAAAACTAGTATTCCTCTGTAATGTACAGAGAAGAAAAAATTTCATTGCTATTTAAACATTTTACACTGTTGGAAAATTTTAATCATGTGTGTCTATACTTTGCATAATGCTTATCAAAGTGCCCATTAAAATCAAAATTTGAAACAATGAAGTGTTAATATTCAGATGAACCAAATATGAATTCACTCATTATTTTCATTTTTCTACTTCTCTTACTTTGCATATATTTCACAAGCAGCACATAGTATTCTATAAATAAAACTAAATTAATATAGTTGAGGGTTAATCACTGCTGTAACTTTGAAGATATGATGTTGATTTTGATGTATTACATGTAGTAGTTTGCTGCTATGTACAAGACAAATCTGTTAGGTAAAGTAGTAATATTAGGAAATACAGTAAATCTTTAGTAAACAACAAAAAGAATATAACAAATAGTTCCCTTTCAATATCCTAAAAAATGTTTGTGACTGAAATTTAACTTCAAAAGAAACTTGCTTCCTTTACCAAAAATAGTACAAAACTTTAATACAAATATAAAAGAGACATACAATATTTTTTCATGAGAAATTAAACATACCATGAGATGTGAGATAGTTATTTTAAGAACTTTAAACAATCACAAAGATTTTTAAATGAATTCCTTAAAAATTTTACCAATGATGGAAGTTTCCTTTTAAATTTATTCACTGTAGGTAAAAAACAATATAGAATAAAAGAAGCTATATGCAATTGATAAAAAAAAATCAATGTATATTCAGTATAATTTTTTAAAACTACAACTTATATATAAGTAAAGTGATGATTCAGTGAACATATAGCAATGCAGAAAAAAAGGTAGAAATATCTAATATATGGCAAAGTGCTGGTTAAAATTACAAAATTAAAAGGTTGGATAATTTAATTAATTATAAAAGGTCAGGTGGCTAATGATTTGGAATAAAACAAAGAAGCCAGATTTTGATCTTACACACACCAAAAATTTTTGGCAGGAGCAAATTCTTAAATTAAATATTGTAAGCACCCTGTTGGGAATTTCTTTCCATGAAAACACAGTATTGAGCTGATTGATGCAGGACATTTTTTTTAAATAAATAAATGACCTATTTTTTAAAAATAAATACTTAAAATGCTCAGAAATAAACTAGTTAAATATTGTTAAAATCTGTAAATGTGGGTGTTTCAATCATGAGTAAGTATGCAGAAACAATGAAGTAAGTGCTCATCGAAGGGGGCAAAAAGTTACCTGTGTGAGTAGAAAAGAAAGAGTAACATAGAGATTAGCAGAAGATGAGATCATAGATATTTACTGAGTAATTCTAAGTGTGGTATTTACTGGATCTAGAGAGTTTGAGAGAAGGAGGGAGGAGGGAGGGAGAGAGAGAGAGAGAGGGAATGAGATATCCAGACCAAAGGTCTGCTAACTAATCCTTGCAGGCAAAATTGATCCTGCCACTTATTTCTATATGGTATGTGAGCTAAGAATGTTTTTGCAGTTTTTAAATGGTTAATAACAATCAAAGTAAGACTCTAGAATAATATGAAAATTATATGAAATTCAAATTTCAGTGTCCATAAATAAAGATTTATTAGAACAGAATCATGCCCATTTGATTAAAAACCACCTGCTTTCATACTACCACAGTAGACATGAGTAAATTTGATAGAGGCTATATGGCCACAAAGCCAAAAACATTTCTCCCTGGTCTTTACAAAAAAATTTGCCTGACACCTGGTATAGAGATATCTGTTGTGAGCTTCTCCATACGTATCACAGTCCATCCATTCAGTAGGCTTGCCTTGACCAATTTACATAATATCAATATCATTCTGAACTTCCTATAGATTCTGAGTTCCCACCTTTGTGTGTGTGTGCAAACATATGTGTGGTGTGCATTGATAATGCACAGTTTTGGAACTATGCAATATATGAGTAATTACATTTGAGTGTTAGAAAAAGACATAGAGAATCAGTAGAACATGCTTTTGAGAAACAATCACTTAGGTTTGCTATTTTGGGGACTGCATTGAATTTCTGAGAACAAGCATTTATATTCTATTTTAATTAAACTAAACATTTAATTACATTTCCACTAGTCTGTCAGCAGAAACAAATCTATAAATGTGGAGTGAAAAATTATGAGAGCTGGTCTTTAATATCTCATCACAAACAGAGCATGTTACGGGCAATCTGTTCTTGGAGAGTACATGAGAGCCATGTTTTGCGTGAATGTTAATTTTGCTAAAATCTTCAACTAGAGTACAGATTTTTTTAATTTTTAAATTATTATCTACCTGTTAAAGCTCAAGATGATGAAAGAATGTACCATATTTACAATAATATCCTTGCCCCTCAGCACAAGAGGATTCAATAAATGAACTGGCAGTGCATATCAAATACAAGTTTGGTGCCAAGGAAATTACACTCTGCCTGTGTTCAAATTCACATCAATAAAATTATAAAAACACTTAAATTTTTTTTTTTATTTTTAAGAGCCAATATGGCTACAGCTATATTGGATGCTATGAAAAATAAATGGTATCTGCCTACATAGTGATGCTAATGATATACGAGGTACAGACTTGCAGATGTAAAAATGGAAACAAGTAAAATCTCATGTCCAATAGGTGATGTTGTTGCAGAGGAATACATATGGTTGAACCAGTTTTTCGATCGGCTTTCCAGAAGGGTTGAACCTTAGCATATTTGCTAGATTCAGGAAATTGTTCTTAGGTGTGGATTCTTAGAAATCAGAATATGGTATCATTAAGAATAAGTTTATTTCTATAGAACAAATTATTACTAACCAAGATCATAATATTGATATATATATATATTTATATAGAAAAATATAGTTGCAAACAAGACCAAAACTGCAAGTCCTCACACAAGTGCATTTTCACTTTGACAATTTAAATGAGTCAAGTCCTTATGAAAAAATAGTTTGTGAGAATGGAAGAAGAGGAAAGAAAGCTAATAATATCATTAAAATATGTAACTCCATCTAAATTAATCTGATTCCTCTTCTTTTTGAAATATGGAGGTATCTGTCCAGGGCGGGCACTTAGTAGGTGCATAATGCTAATATGTGCTTCTTTTGCAATTTCTAAATCAATCAATCTCAAGGATTTTTTTTTGGTTCTTATCTGAATTTTCAATAGCTCTAGTGAAGAATTTCTTAATTTTATAACAAAACATATTTGTACTTTTACCTCCCTCCCTCTGATTGTTCCTTCTCAAAATCTTTAGACTTTTTCTTCCCTGTGTTTAAAGGTTGGAATTCTTCATGAAAGTTTCATTTAATTTTTATTCAGTGCTCAAACACAGGCAGTCTATTAGGCACCAGAATTTTATACAATTTCTTTATACCATGACTATCACCTATGTATCTCAGCTTCTTCATTCCATGACTGTCCTCTGACTTTTCTATCCATTTGCCTACTTATATGCACACATAGGTATCTCTTAAGTGCCACATCAACTATTCCATATCTATACTATTAGCCTTCTTATGCCCCAAGTCTGGCCTCTTCTTCATAATTTTCTGTTGCAATGATTGCCACATTTGTGACTTAGTCAAACATCTTAGGAACTCAGGGTTTGCTTCTTATGTCTACCTCCTCTCACCTGTCCCTTGCATACACTGAGTGTGTCATTATACTATCAATTTAATTCACAAGTAGCATTTTCAGTTCCTTTTACAAACATTCCTTATTTAACAACCGAGTTCCATTCCCACAATGAGGTCTTTAAATGAATGGGCCACTAAATGAGGAATTGTATATGGTGTGTACATTACAATATTCTGACAAAGAATTAGCAAAAGGAAACTCCAGCTTGATGATTTTGCTTTCATTTGCCTAACTCTTATATGCAGTACTGTAATATATAATAGGACATAAAACTACATTATTGTACAGTACAATAAACAAAACTCACAGTAATGTATTATAGAAGAAACCACTATAAGGCCACAGTCCCCTCACTTTTCTGTGCTGTAAGTCTGAATGCAGGTCATAAATCCAAATGCTGGTCTTAAGTCCAAAGTTGCTGGTCATTAGTCCAAACATGGTACCTCTGTCATAGGTCCAAACAACTGTTAAATCGTAGGTTATTAGAGAAGGAATATCTGCACTGCCTTCTAACTCAACAGACATGTTTTGTCCAATTTACTATCCTCTTTCCCCTAAATTACAAGGGGGGCTTCTAAAATAATCTCTTCTCATTTGCTCTTATACCTGTCCAAACCATTCTATTCTTTACAGCACAGTGGATTATAAACATACAACTGATCGTATCGTTTAACTCAGTAACATCCTTCATTTGTTTCAACTGATTTTAAAGTAAAGTTCTTCTTTGACATTCAAGCCCACACATCATTATTTATTTATTGTTTGTTGAGAATCTGGATTATAGGTTAGGACAGTGAGAGTTATATTTATCATGATTCAGTGACACTAAAATCTTTCTGAAATACAAACATTTCACAATAGAATCTGTGTAGATGCACAGAGGGCTTCATTCTGTATAATGGAATCCAAAATTATTTGAAAGAAAGTTAGCACAGGAAGAAGAGTAAGGAGAATTTTATTATGGAAAGAAGAAGATTCTAGGCAAAACATAGGTAAAAGTACAATTAGAATAATCACTGTTTTTAAAAAAATTTTAATTTTTAGTAGTTACCAGTTTACAGTTCTACCAACAATGGAGAAGGGCTTCTTTCTCCTCATGGCTTCACCAGCATTTGTTATTGTTTGATTCCTTGATAGCACCCATTCTTTCAAGAGTGAGATGGGATCTGTGTTGTTTTAATTTGAATTTCTCTGATGACCTGTGATGTTGAACATTTTTTCACGTATTTATTGGTCATTTGTGTTTCTTCATAGAAGTGTCTATAAATTTTAAATGCTTATTTTTTATTAGATCTATATATTTGGGAGATCTAATTTTTTTAAATTTGTTTATATATTCTTGATATTAGTCCCTTGTCCGAGGAGTAGGTGATAATTTTTTCCCCACTACGTAGGTTGTCTCTTCGCTCTGTTAATGGTTTCCTTTGTTGTGCAGAAGCTTTTTAATTTTATAATGGTCCCATTTCTTGATTCCAGGTATTACTTATCCTACCGGGCTCTGTTCAGAAAGTCTTTGCCTACACCTCTGTCTTCAATTATTTTACCTATTTGTCTCCCAGAAGATTAAGTTTTTCTTTTCGAATGCATAGATCTTTGGTTGATTTCTATAATGTAGTGCATGGAGATAGATATGGTCTAAGTTTAGCCTTTGTCAAATGAATAGCCAGTTTTCACAGTACTATTTCATAAAGAGCCTATCTTTCCCCCAGTGAAGGGATCTTATTTGGGGTAGGACAGGTCAGACGTGTATGTAACACCAGAAAGCTTGTATTTGCAGGGTTTTATCTTGCCTTTCCTATGGTTTTCACCAATTTACTTTCCCAGAAGCAAATTCATTTTGCTGGTTTATAATTTTATAACAAAACTACTATATATAATTGATTTAGATCCCAATGGAATGGGCACAATAAAATTTACTTCATTTTCTATATTAAGTGATTTTTCCAGGGAGACTAATATGAATTCTGAAATTCTATGTAAGAGTATTTATAATAAACCTTACATTACTCATTAAGGTAGATGAAAATGCTATGTAAAAACTTAGAAAAAAGAGGTCAAAATATTAGCTAAAAGTTTTTGATATTTATAATAAATATCCTCTAGTATAAATACATATGTGTTACATAAATCTATACATTTCTTACTTACATCGATATAGTGATATTTACTGAAATCAGAAAAAAAAATTGTGATTCCCTGTGATAGTTGAATCTGTGTTTGAGTCAACATATGCTACAGGTATTTTGAAATTTTATTGTTCAAGACTTCATCTTTATTTAGAAAAAAATAATTTTACAGGTATTTTCAGCTTTATTCCACTTGTTTATTTCTTTTAAAGATAAGATTTGATTTCTCTAATTAGATATAATGAATAACAGAACTGTTTCAAAATACTGAACAGTTCTGGAGATAATGAAACTTTACAGTGAAGTCACATGAATATTATGTAAAAATCCCCATGAACAACCCCAGCAGAGCTATGCAATGAGTTGGACCTTCTTCACTTTGTATTTCAGTGCCTCATGGGGACATGAGGTGCATCAGGGTTGGGTAAGAAGAGTTATGAAGGGTACAGCTAGATTGTTACATGATGTCAATATGTAAGTGAAAATATTTTTCATAACTGACCATCCTACTCTTCAATTCCATTGATATTTTTCTGTACAAATCCTTTAAAGCAATGTTTCCCATAATTAGCAAGCAATCCTTCTTTGGAATTTCTTCCAGAGACTCAGAGTTTTTATAGTCTTCATTTGAATAACAGAAATAAAATGACAAGTAAGCTTTTAAAATACACCTATGACATTAACATTCTGAAATGAGGTTAGAAGTTTATTGATATGTACTATAGATATCAGTATCTATTTTTCAAAAATGCATCTAAAATAGAAAATGTTATTACTTGTCAATTTTCCTGTATTAATCTTTATTTACAAATAAATATATTATGCATGTGTGAACTTTCAAATTGTGAAGTTATAACACTGTTTACATTGCAAAGGCAGCCTGCATGGGGATGTGGAGCGCAGTTAATGGCTCAAATGTAGTATAAAATTGTCCCTAGGGCCCCCGACTTATTGTGAAAATGATCTCAATGGCCTCCCATTCCATAGAACCCTCATTTCTCCAAGCCTCTCCCTTGATGTACTCTTTCTGGAGCTCTAAGAGAAGTTTGTGTTGAAAGACTATGATAAGTTCTCATTGTAGCTACAAAATGGGGCTAAACTTACTAGATTAATGAGCAACCCATTTAGAATGTCTTTGAACCTTTTTCGTCTAGGACATTAAGAAAGGGAAAGATTATTTTCAATCCCTTTTAGTATCTCATTCTGCTTATTTATATATTTATGCTGATTGGTTAATGTCGTGTTGCATTTTATTTATAGGTTTAAAGCATCTCAGAAACAGTTAAGGCTTCTATTTCACCATTTCCTCAATGTAGCCTTATACATTTGCAACATGGATGTCACAAACAAACTGCAAGGTATAATATAGTATTTAAAATCACACTTACCAAAATATTTTTACAAATTAAGCCTTAAGAGATCCAAGAAATCTCATTGTAAGTACATTATTATAACTTTAAGTTCTAAAATTAGAATGCTACTTTTTTTATGCAGTCAACTGTATATTTGAGGTGCTTTCCCCAAATGCTGTTAACAGCAAGGAAACTTGTTTATGGTGAAATCCAAAATATTTTTAGATTGCTTATTTAAGTCAATAGATACCCCACTGCTTAATGTACCATTTTAGAAAATGCATACCACCGAGGTTGTACAAAAATACCAGTGACAGAATATTTAAAACATTTGTTTTAAATAGAGCAGTGTAGAGTTACTGCTTTTTCAAATTCAATGCCAGTCAAATCCAAGAGTGAACATTTATCTGCATGTTGAAATACAAGGTAAGACTCTGTGCTGGGAACTGCATAAACTTTTAGGATAAAGGAAATAAATCCGATCTCTGCTCACAAGTCATCAATAATCTAATGGGTAAAAAAGAAAAAGAATGTGCAGATGTTTTAATGCTTGCAATGTGACAAAGATTACTACATTGGGATAAAGTCAGGATGACAGCACTCAGAACCCAAATGTAGTCAAGGAGGAACCTGAAAATCTTCACAGAAATAATGAATTATTGTGATACCAGAAGGGAAGCTGAGGAATTATCAAATAGTGACAGCATTGGAGAGCCAGAATCATCAAAAGCAAACCACTATATCAACATTTTCAGCTTTGTAATAAAAAGGAAAGGAATTTTTAAAAATAAATTATATATAGATAAAGTCAAAGGCTAAGCATAAGAAAGTAAGATTCAGTCATCTTAGTTGCTTTTCTCTAACACCAGGAAAGATTAAAAATGTTATGGGTGATGAAGTGGAAAAGAAGGAATATAAATTTAGGAAGTTGGAGTCAGTGTCTGAGAAAGCACCCTTTAGAAACTGTTCCAAGGAATCAGGTGCAGGTAAGCCAATATGAAATCATTCTTTTTGCCTCAAATGGGGAATCAATCACTTGATTGAAGGAGATATTTCTCTGAACATTAATGTCCCCTTTTAATCTAGAGATCTCCCTTCCAAAATCCAGTACACATACATTCTTCTATAGTGGAAGAAGAGTTGGACTACAGAGTTGGAGGCAAGATGAAAAGAAAAGATATGTCTTAAACCAAAAAAATCAACAGCAAAAACTTCAGAAATTGACAGAGGAGAGATAATAGAAGTATAAACCAGGTTTTTGATGTAATTGCCAAACTTCTTTGTGCATGATAGATTTGCATATCATGCAATTTTGTATATCATATGAACATATTAGTTACGACTTTGTTAGAGTAAACAGGATGAATTGGTAACATGATAACTAAATAAAGAAATCATGAAAGGCTGTCAGGAATTACTGAGTGTGCTCAGAAGGAATGGCAGATAATGCATTTCCACCAACGGAAATGGTAGAGGGACTAAGGCATATGTAATTACTTTGATATGTTTGTTTAAAAAGACAAGAAGCCATAGAAGTGGGCATTGGGAAGATGGATGATATTACGTATATGTTTGTTATGGCTTGTGTTTAGATATCTCCCAAAGCCTCATGAGGCCATAGGTGGAGCTTCTTCAGAGATGGCTGGATCTAGAGTGTGTAATCTGGGATTGATTCATGGTGCAGTGGTAGACTCCAGAGCACTAGGATTAAGGTTGTGAGTGCTACTCACCCTAAGTGGTCTGGGTAAAATAAAAGGGGCATAAAGAAGCTGTTAAGGGCCTTTGTTGCTTTTGCTACCTTCTTCCTGTCTGCCATGCCACCCTGCCTTGGAGCTGGCCAGATATGAACTAAGAGCTCTACAAACTGTAAGCTAAATAAACCTTTCCCCCTCTAACTTTGGGGGCTGGGTATTTTATCTCAGCAATGAGATTAAAGTAACTAAGGCAGTTTTTAATCTACAGAATGGCAAAGTTTAAATCAAGACATCAAGGGTCTTAAGATCAATTATTTGGGGGGACAGACAATGGTGAAAGCACAAACAGAATGAAGACTGTTCAGCTGAGATTTTCTGAACTCTTTTTCATCAACAAACACTAAATATTGTATGCTTGGGACTAGAGTGCTCTTTGTAGCAGAAGATGGGAAGATGATATGTGAGATGAATGTATCCTTTTCCAGTTTTAAGTGAACAGTAAAATATCCAGGCTTTGTACTTGCTTAGGCATTCCAGGAAGAATTCAGGAAATGATTTTTTGTCTTCAACTGTTTTGTAAATCCCTTGGCATGAGTTTCAGCGTTCTATTTGAATCTTTAAATGCTATTGGCACATCAGATTTGTCTCAGTGGAGCATGGGCCAGGCGTTTGTATTTCCCAAGTCATTTTAGAATTCTCTACCAGTAAAGAGAAGGCAACAATTAATTATTTATCAGTATTACAAATGAACATTTTAAATATTGACCTTCATTTAATTTTTCCTTCTCATGTGTATTTTTCCTCTTTCTTCAAGAAAATGACACTATAAAATGAAGATCACATTAACTCAAGAATATTACAATGCATTTTCAATTGGGGAAAGACACAAGTGAATTCTTTTTAAAAATGTCAAAAGTCTTCCTTGAAATGTCAAATATTTTTTTCAGGCAATGTATTCAATATCTTTACTTCTGAAGCACTAAATATATACTGCAACATTCTCATGTATTTAAGGAATTTTTTCCTTGGAGACTTGGCTTTGCCTGATCACCGTGCATTTTCTGTTTCTTAAATTCAGGTCTTTACATTGCCAATACAGTGAAAAAATAACAGTCTTCCCCAAATTCTAACTATGAAAAATTATTTCACTTCCAAAAAATGTCAAACTTGCTATTTTTGGTTACATATATTCTCATGTCCTTTGGTCATGGAGTAAAAAAACGTTATGTACATGGATACTACTGGACTAAAGTCATAATACGCCACTTAGCAAATCATTGAAAGGTGAAGTTTTATTGATTGAAAGGGGGAAAATAGTTACAGAATTCGAAGTGTCAAAGCCCACGTGAAAAGCGAACTAAAATGTACCTTATATAAACACCACTTTATTCCCCACATCACTTTCATTTGGAGTGTCTTAATTATATTAAAAACATCTGAAATATATTAAGGGACTGTAGCTGCAGGATTGTGGTCACCTCGATGGTCAGCAGTTGTCTTGGCCAAAGAGTCGATAAGCAAAAATAAGGATTAATTACCTGAGTCTAGACAAATACTTGGCATCACTAGGTATATTTTATCACTCAAATAAGAAAACTGCAGAGTAATATGGTAGTGACTGGGTGCGAGCTGCTCTCTCGGTGACACTGTGCACAATGACAACTGCCCTTAGTGCGTGGGTGTTGGCTTCCACCTCCTACGGGACATAGTCATAGGACCATATTTGTGGCAAATGAATATGTAGCTCTCCACACATTGCATGAGTTCAGAAATGTCAATGAACTCGTTTCTCTTAAAATATTAAAATTTTATTAGTAATTCACCAACAATTTATTATTTATTAAATTTAAAATAATTAAAATTTATCAATAACCACATAATATTTGGATATAATATTTGACCTATGTATGCTTCGGCTAGCAATCAGCTCAAGGTAATTAGTGTGTTGATCAGCTTACACTTTTATCGTTCTTTTATGGTGAGTATCCAGATTCTTCTGTTCTATTTTGAAACGTGCATGCATGTGTGTGTGAGTGTGTGTGTGTGTGTGTGTGTGTGTGCATGGGATTTTGTTAAAAATTTTTGCTTTACTTTACCATAGAACACCAAAATTTATACCTCCCATAAAATATCTTTACATATATGATTTGAGCCCTAGCCCTTCTCTCTCTGACATATTCTCTTTTGCCTCTGACAGCCACTATTTTGACACAAGGAATATTGTAAGCAAGAGAGTTTGGGAAAGTGACAGAGGGACAATTAAAGAGACAGGCTTAACAAAGAGATAATATTTTTAAGCATTGAGTGTATATTAGAAGTTCAGTGAACATTTCTGAGTATTTACTGTTTCATCTTCATAACAGCCTGGTGAGGAAGCACTAATATCTTCCTCTTATGTCCATACTGAGGCACTGCGGGAATGAGTAACAGGAGAATCCCATACCGACCTCAGCCCAAGACAAGTAGTCAGACCCAGCTCTATTTGCAGGTGAGCACTTTTCTGTGATACTCCTATGTTACTGGCACAGATACAGATAAATTAAGGGATGTCCACTGATGCAAGGAAAATCAAAGTGAATTTAGGCTTAATTACATCACAAAAGTGGACATAGAGATGTGTGTTCAAAGGCACATATTTTTGAAATACGAATTCTGTCAAGCATGAAGCAAACATTAAAAACTTTGCTAATTGAGCTTTGTTTGTATGTGACAAAGTGCATGTATATAAAATAAAACATTGTAACTTGAAATTTTAAAGTCTTTTTGGTATTTGGGTATGAGGGATCTCAATAAAATACAAAGGGGGAAGTATCTATGCTAATTACTTTTACTGAATAGATTTCCTAAAGCAATAATGTAAAAGTATAGATTGAAGTAAGAAAACACTGAAAATTATAAAAATCAAGGTTTTTTTATGGGACTGAAATGAATAACTAAAATTCATGTGAGAAAAAATGATGCTTCAACACTTTAAACACAAAACCATTGTGTCATCTAAGAACATGGCATAACTGATGAACTTAAGAATGTGAATTATCCCTTGATATTTTCATTAAATTAAGCCACAGGAAAATACCATCAAACAAGAAGTGAACATTGTGCTTGTAGTATGTAGGCCATGAAATAAGAGTGATTCTAATTTGGGAACCAAAACAGAGTAGCAAAAATTTACAGATTTTCACTTTAAGTTGATATAAAAGGATGAATTAAAGTAAAGTCTACACACTTTTTATGATGTATAGTAACTACCATTATAAAAACTAAGATATAATATCTATAAGCATTATAGAGAATTAGAATAGTAGACAGTAACTATATTTTTTACAGATATTTGTAAACAAACACCTTTTTTTTTCAGTTAGAAGAAGCCATAGACTTCCTCTACTTGATAAATACTTGCTTAACAAAATAATAAAAATAATATAATGGGGAATTTATTCTAAGAAAATAACCACTCTCAAGATATCATAATGCAATTGGCTTTTATACCTCAAAACACTACATAAAGCAAAATTTATATTGTAAGAGAATAATCACACTCTGTTATTTCATTCCTATCATCAAGGTGTTCCTCCACTGTGCATTGGTAGTCATGTGTTTAACTGAAAATATTTCATTTTTATAATTGAAATACCACAGAGTATTCTGGGTGTTGTCTTCTCCATTGAGTTCATATTTAGTGTTGGCCCCTATTTCTCTGTTGTTACAGTAAATGCACTTCATAGACTGTTTTTAAAGAAAAGATTCAATAAAAATAACAATAATAGTATCAAGAGTAAATATAAATCCAGAAGGGTGGATCCACTATCTGAGAAAGCAACATTGACAAACAGCTACAAGGATCTAGGGTATGCAAATATCAAATCATTCCTTTTTTCCCCTGTAAACTATTGAAATGTTGATAATTTGGCTGAAAGAGACATTTGTCCGAGCCTTGATTCTTTCTTTCCTTCTAGGGAGGACCCTTTAACACCCAGGGTGGAAGGAAGTGCTCTTGATTTCTATGGAGCTGGACCTAAATTGAAAGGAGTTGTAGTCTTAGAAGCAGATTTTCTGATACAAAGATTGTCAAATTCATTGCTTCGTAACATCTCATAAAACCTGCTTTGTGTTTACTCCAATATTTATGTATGCATGTATGTATGTATGCATTTATTTATTTATTTATGCATTCTTTCTATGTTTTAGAACTAGGTCTTACTCTGCTTTCCAGGCTATTTTCAAATATGCTACCAACATGCCCATCTTCTAGTCCAATGTTTAAATAAATTATATTAACATCTGCATTTGAAGAAAACTTGGGAAATAATGCAAACATATTGCACGTACTATATATACACACATAACAGAAACTTCACACGTTTAATTTTTTCAATACATGAGATTTTGAGACAATCATGCAAAGTGTAAAATATGTTCCTACATTTTCAGTCAGATTTATGTATATTATCATGGCTCAATTAGTTATATGGCCACATCAAATATTTTGTTTAAAATGATTATGTAGTTTAAAAGTAATTGCAAATTTGAGAGTGTTGTAACAATTTAAGAGACCCCTAAAGGAAAAATGTTAATAGGTGAAAATTAAAAATAAGAATGAGATGATTCCAAAGAGTACAGGTAATTTAAGGTTCACACATATTTTGTGGTTTATTAATATGATAGAATATTATGCAGGCTATTTAATATTGGAAAGGAAAAATTCACTTGATTTTCAAATTGGTAGTTGCACTTAAGTATTTATTACTTATTAACCTTATAGATTATTTTTATACAATTTGAAATACAGTAGTATTTGTAGTTGCTAATTTTGTATCTGGTAGTTGAGGGATTGATTTCAATCCCTGTAAATATATCCAAATTTTCTTCCTCACAATCTAGTTTAATATGTGCAATACATTTTTTCCTGATGCCCTTCTCATTGTTGAACAGTATTACACCAAGCATAATAGAAATTCCTTTCCCTAAATATCTGATCCCTCTTGGAATTCTTTTTCATTCTGATTTTTTTCATCCTTCCTTCCATTTTTAAATAATATTAAAGTCATATATTTTTTTTCAAAAGCTGTCTCTCAAAGCTGTTCTCATGTTGTAATTTCCATACCCTAAGCTTTGCCTGTTCTTAGCCACTTGTCCGGTCGCAATTGTATAGTGTAAATGCTGTCTCCTTTCCCTGTAAGTTCCATTCAATTGTTCATACTCTTCCTTGACCAAGATTCTTAGTTATATAAAAAAGGAAATCCATCCTGACTAGGTAAATAAGAAAGGGTTTTATTAAATAGTACAGATAGCTCACAGAATCTTTAATGGGGCAGAAAAAATAGACAAAACTACACCAAGAACTAGGGCACAAAATGAGCTACTTTAGCTGTAATTACTCCAGTAACTTGCTCTAGAATCACGTTGCCTGTGAGCTAATCCAAACAACAAATTACTCTGCCTTTCCCCATAACCAACTCAATTCTGTGCAGCCTCCTGTTAGTGCACTGATTAGAGAAACTTAAATTCCATCTGGTACTCATGCTGCAATAGAGTCTGGGAAAGCAGTTTTAAAGTTTCCAGCCAATGCAGTACAAAAGGGATGTTAGTTGGAAAGCATGTTGAACAAACAAATCCACAGTGTCTATTACATATTGTACCCAACATCATATTTATAAAAAGTAATCTCACCATTAAACCACTGCTCTTCTGCCAAACGTCTTAATTAACCATCATTCAAAGGCTAAAATCCAAACTTCCTCATTGATAATTCTTTACATAATCATTTGTTTTCACAAACTTTTTTTTTAGATTTAGATTTTTCTTAGTGTTGTTTTAGGATCCTATCGGGGCAGGGATTTAGCTCAGTTGCACTGCATCTGCCTGGCAAGCGCAAGGTTGTGAGTTCAATCCCCAGTACAAAAAAAAAAAAAAAAAAAAAAAAAAAGGCTCTTGGCTTTCAAAAAGTTTAACCTTTACTAAGTTGTTATGTAAAATAAGTAATAGGCAAATTGGCAAATTGATACAGGATGATAAGCTGTTGTATAAAAGGATTCCTAAGACATGACAAAAGTAAGGTGAGTTTGAGAAAGGCCCAGTTGAGGAAAACATTCAAAGGGTGAGTGGTATTTCAAAAAAGTTTTGAAGGTGTGGCATACAAATATGTTGGCCTGTTTAGCATATATTCATGTGTAGAGAAAGCATGTGCAGATGATGTAAGATAAGTGGACCTGAAATACATACAAGTTAAGCATAAGTTAAGGTATGATAAGCACTTTGAAATGACTACTAGTTTAATGTATGAGTTGACACGATGAATGGAGAAATTTTATTTGTTCAAATAAATTTTATTTTTTTAGAGTGCATCTTGGGAGGGATTAAAAGATATTGAAGGATTTTGAACCAACAGATAAATATGTTTGTCCTGGGGGTATAATGGGACATTGAGTGAAAACCAATGAGGCTGAATCCTTTTGAAACACTTATAAGCCAGTGTTCTAGGTTTAGATGCAAAATTGGAAGTGGATTTGAACAGAGCCACACTTTGTTAATGAGTGAAGATGTACTTGTCTCACTGTTTGACTGCCATGGTCATTTAATTGGCTTATGCACCAATAAGTTATCTTACTTGAATCCAACACTTCTGAATAAATCACCTTTCTAGGGTCATATCATTTCATGCCTTTGTACATACTTTTCTCTCTGCCTGGAAGAATCTGTCAGTATCCTCTGCTCACTTTCATTTTTAACAAGATGCAGTTGCCTAAGATTGCACTTCCTTCACAGTTGGAAGCAATGCTGGACAGTCGTGCTTTACTGCAGGAAGAATTCTGCCTTCTTCTCTAGTTAAAAGTGCAGGTCTCATGACAGTCTCTAAAAATACCTGTTTGTGTTATGTTTTTCCACATGGCTATGAGTTTCTAAGGAGCCGGGGCTTGCCCTTAATTTGTGGAATATAACCTACTTTTGAAAAATGCAGAAAAGTCATAGGAATTAATGTAATTGTATGCATTTTTCCAGCTGACAAAGAGAAGCCTAAGAAAAAACATCAAAATAAGATGTTAGAACATTTCCAACCTTTCCACTCTGGTTTCATACTTAATTTGTCATATCCATTTAGGGAACACTGATGTAAAACATTAAAGAGATTCATATAACTTCCACTTAGTAGATGTAAAAAATGGTCATAGTTTAATCACTTGGTTAATTACCAAAGTGAAACCTACATTTTTTCTTCATCTTTGGCCAAACTTGACTAGTTTTTGTTGCCTAAATACGATTTTCTTGTATTTTCAACAGAATAATGTCCAGTGAAGGCCCAGGTCGCTTTTAACTGCTGTAATTTTCTCTTAATCAGCTTCCTTGTCCTCAGCCTCATTTTTCCTTAATCAGTTCAGGCATTCCCCATTGTTAGCATAAATTCAAAATTACAACGTTCAAGTCTATTTTCTAGACTAGCTTATCCAGCAGATTCTTTTTCTATCACAACTTTCTTCACCAAATACTTCTTTTTCTATCTATTCAAGTCAGGGCCCCATTTCCTCAGTAATAACCTCTGCACAGAATTATGTTTTTTTTAATATCCACCAACTATCAAGCTCTACATAAATTTTTTAAAAATTATATCTCACATAACATGTAATGAAAGTCCATATTCTAAAATATTGTTTTATGTTTTATACTTTTTAACTAAATTAAAGGTAGTTTTGCACCAATCTTTCTTAATTAATTTAACATTTTTCTTTCTGGATAGCAATTAGAACTGGGGTTGTTCTTACAAAAGTACAATAAGAACGCTTTGTTTACTTGTCACTAGAGGAATACTAAATAAATGCTTCCCATGTGATGTGTGGTCATGCAGATCAAATCTGTGGTAAAATTACCAATTTGTCAGTTGGGTCCCGCGTGGTCACTGGCGCATTCCTTAATCTCTAAACGGCACCTTTCTGAAAAGAGAAAAGTGGATAATATTTCATTTTTCTTTGAATTTCTATGAGGTAGAGAAATAATGTGTGGGCAGGCCTACAAACTTTTGTCAGTAAGTAATTATTTATTAAACATAGAACCTAAACAATAATATTCATTATAAGCATCTACATGCACATAAGCATAACAATTCTAAATTTCTGTCATGTAAGAGAGTATAAAACTTTATTTTCTAACTTGAAATCTTTTTTCAAAGATAATAATATTTGGGTCAAAATAAAGTAAATTTTAACAACATTCGAGTGTTACACTGGAGATCCATGCCTACACACAAAAAAACCAGTATTCCAACAAAGATCAAGAAGGATTTCAGAAGTTGGAAAGCTATCACCTGTCCCTGGATAGACAGAACAAATTTAATCAAAATTGACCAGAGCTCCCAAACTGATACAAAGATTAAACACAATCCCAATCAAAATACCAATAACAGTCTTCACAGAAGTGGAGAAAACAATCTCAAAATTCAAACAAAAACAGAAGAGACTCAGAATAGCAAAAGCAATCCTGGGTAACAAGAGCAAAGTGGGACACATCACAATCCCAGATCTGAAGTTATATTACAAAGCTACAATGGTAAAATTGGCATGGAAATGGCACAAAAACAGACACGGAGATCGATGAAGAGAGGATGCAGAAACAACCCTAAATGCGTTTAACTATTTAAAAAGAAAGCATATTAGAGTGATATATGCATACCCAAGTTTATAGCCAAAACATACACTGGAGGAAAGATGGTCTCTTTAACAAATGGCGCTAGGAATAAATCTGCATGCAGAAGACTGAATCTAGAGCCATATTTTTCAGCAAGTACTAAACTAAAATAAAAATGGATCAAAGACCTAAGTGTTAAAACAGATATAATCAGCTGGAAGAAAAAAAATAGGTGAAGCTCTTGAAGACATAGGTGTAGGCAAAGACTTCCTAAACAGAATCCCCATTGCCCAGGAAATAGTATTAAGAATAAACAAAGTATATCATATCAAATCTAAAAGCTTATGCACAGCAAAAAACAAACAAACAACAAAAAAACACAAAAAACACAAAAAAACAACAGAATGAAGAGAGAACTTACAGAATGGGAAAAAATTTACCAGCTATTCCTCAGACTGAGGTTTAATATCTAGAATATATAAAAATCTCAAAAAAATAAGCTCCGTGAAATAAGGACCCAATCAAAAATAGGCAAATAAAATGAATAGACACTTCTCAGTAGAAGTAGTATAAATGTCTAATAAATTCCTGTAGAAATGTTCAGTGTTAATGGCCATTAGAGAAACGCAAATAGAACACTGAAATTACATCTAACCCCAGAAAGAATGACTGTCATCAAGGAAGCAAATAATAATAATAATAATTGCTGATGAGGCTGCAAGGGAAAATTTTTACATTGGACTGTTACTTTTACATTGTTGGTGGGAATGCAAACTAGTACAACCATTATAAAAATCACCATGGAGATGCCTCAAAAAATTAAAAGGAGAAATTTCATTGGACCCAGGAATTCTCTTTCTAGATATCTTTTTCAACCCAAACTTAAAGTCATCATATTACAGTTATCCATGAATATCCAAGTTTATAGCAGCACAATTCATAATAGCTAAATCTTGGAAGTTGTCTATATGTCCATCAACAGATGAATGAAGAAAATGAAATATATACAAACATAGGTGTGGTACTACTACAAACAACGATACTCCCATAAAGAAGGATAAACCTGAGCTACTTGTAGGAAAATGGATGCACTTCAAGGTCACATCAAGTGAAATAATTCAGATACACTAGATTAAGTATCATACAAGTTCTCTTATATATGAAACCCAAATTATAAATAAAGAGAAAAATAAAAATTAAATAATAGGAAGTAGGGAGATAGATATTTCTCAAATGATAAGGAGATCAAGAGATGATGGAAAAGGGAAGGAAAGGGAGAAGAAGAAGATGAAAAAGAATTAAAATAAGTTACATACATGTACCAACTTCCCACAAGGAATGTAATAATTATGGACTGCATACAAGTAATTAAAAAAACATTGTAAGAAATAGTAACATAACATATTGAAAATACAAAAAATGTTTTAGCTAAAATATAGCATAAATTATAGAATTTTTAATATAAAAATCAAACAAATAAAATATTATTTTATGAAAACAATTCTAATTACCTCAAGTAGCTTTTATATATAAATTACTCTAACCCCTCATATGCTTAAAATACATGTTTGTGTAAATGGATTCCTCATATTTGCACAAATGCATGTTAGTCTTTTAGGTTAATGTACTCTACAGTAGCAAGGACAAGATTGAATAAAATTAATGCATGTATATGTGACCATATTTTTGCAAAGTTTGATAAATTATCATATATGTAAATTCCATGGCAATAGTGAGAAAGTGTGGGCTTGACTGGGCATTTATTGAGAATCTAGTATTTACAAGATACCATGCAAGGGCCGGGGATTTAGCTCAGTGGTTCTGCTGCCTGCCTCGCAAGAGTAAGGACCTGAGTTCGATCCCTGGTACCAAAAAAAAAAGATACCATGCAAAATCTTTTATGCAGCATTGTTGATTGAATCCTTTCAGACCAGCATGACAATATTTTCTCTGTTTTCCCAGGAGAGCCTCAGTTCTTTGAGGTGAAGAAAATTTCTGTAGTGGTACGCATGGTGAGTTGTCCATCTGGTGACTCCATTCATTGTGAAACTGAACTCCATCTCGTGGGAGTGTGATTTAACATTCGTGAATTAAACTTTCTCTTCTAACTTTTATAGGTGGTTTTGAAAGAAAAGCCTTGAGGAGAATCGCTTACTGGTGGCTTGATAAGCATCAGGAAATGTATAAAGTAATACAAATAAACTACTTTTCTCCTTGTGGGATGGTTTGCTTAATGTCAATGGTCTTGGCTCTGATCATAAAATATAAAAAAATATTTTGTTAAATGTTGGTATAATTAACGGAACTAATTAATGGAAATGTAATGATCTAGTCTAGTGATATTCTGACATGTTATAATAGATGGTTTCATTTATTTAAAACCTAAATTTTTATATATTAATGGAGATTTATAAAAATAATTAAACTGTTTATGGAAAACTGTAAACTTATGAAATATAAAAAGGTTCATATAATGCTAATAATAGTAGTGTATGTATGCCTTTTACTTCTTGAAAATATTTAGTTACCCTTTATTAAAATGCCAAATTTTCATTTATTCCCCAGGAATAGTGTACTAGGTGAAAAAAAATTAAAATTAACAAAGTTGGTACAGAAACTCCATGTACACTTTCTATTATTTTCTAATCTATTTGAGCTAACAGGACATATACATATATATAGATAACTAGAAGTCAATTCTATTGACTTAGAGAGCTTAGTGAGGTACATATCTACTGCTTCCTGAGCAATTTGAAAGGATTTAAAATATTTACAAAGGATCTCAATATTTATATAGACATCTAGTGAAGAGCAAATTATAGTTTTCTTATATCTGACAGTGAGTCCTAATACCTTAGAAATAAGAAATAGAATTTTTCACCATCCCATCTAAATTATTGGAAAAAATTGATCAGTTTAAAATAAAATGGAGAAAAATTTTTACTATACTCTTTTGAAAATTGTCTCTGAATACAAAGTAACAATGTATTTTTTATAAATTACCATAAATTATAGTTTGTAGCTATATATTAAAATTCCAAACTCCACATTAATAACTTCAAACAGATCACTTGTTACTAATATAGTAAGTTGTCTAAAGAAAAAAACAGGACACACACACACACACATATATATATATACACATATATATCCATATCTGTGAATATCAGTATTATTAATGGGAAATAATGTAATTCATAAAAATAGTCTTCATAGCAGAAAAATGCTTACTGGAAAGACTATCCTTAAAGAAGCAGCATCAAACATGTTATATTTTACTATGATTTGGATAACTATGCATTTTTATAGTTCTACAAATAAATCCTTTTTCTTCATAACATTCTCATTAGAACATATAAAATTCTTGATCATCCTCCCAGAAAAAAATTCTTATATTTCCACATCACATATTTCATTTATGTTCAAATTTCAAATTTTGCATCAAAAACTTATTGCAGTTTTACCTTGATGCTTAATTAAAACAAGAATGTTTTCTTGTGATTATGAGATTAACTGTGCTAATTAATTATTGGAAAATGATTAATGGCCCAGTATTAAAGAGATATTTGTGTAAAACAGTGTAGTGAATTTAAAGCTTTACTACTTGGAGGACTCAAGAAACCTAGGTCTTGTTAATTATACTATTCTAGAATATAAAACATAACTACGTTAATTTCTATTACTACATAAAAATTAACATAAGTTGAGAAAAACAACAATTCTCTAGAAAAAAACAAGCAAATATAGAGATTACATTCTGTGCTCAAGGTATTACAAAGTAAAACTCAGGCTGTCTACTATTCTGATTTATTAGAAGCTCCAGTGATTTGTTTTCAAGTACCTTATGGTTTTGGCAGAATCTAGTCAAAATGAAATCAGTATGTTGAAGAGATATCTATACATTTGTGCTTATTACAGCACCATCCACAATTGCCAACACATAAAGTCAACCTAGGTATTGAGAAATTGAAGAATAGATAAAGAAAATCTGATGTAAATACACAGTCGAATACTAGTCAGCCATTAAAAAAGAAGAATTCTGTCATTTAAGCAACATAAATTAACCTGGGAGACTTTATGTTAGGTGAACTATACAAGATGCAGAAAGACTAACACCATGTGTTCTCATTCATAAGTGAAACTTAAAGAACCTGATGCCCTGAAGTAGAGAATAGAAGAGTATAACAGAGGCTGAGGAGGGTAGAAGTGAAAGGGGATAAGAAGAGATTGGTCAACGGGTATAGAGTTATAATTGGATAGGAAGAAGTGCTAATGCACAGTAGGGTAACTATGATTAATAATATTATCCCGAACTCTTTAAAATAACTACAGTAGAAGATCTTGAATGTTTGTACCACACAAAAATGATAAACATGTGAGGTGACACCTAAGCTCAATACCATAATTCCGTTACTATACGATATACACATATATCTAAAGGTCATGCTGCACTTAATAAGGATGTTATTGGGTATCAGGAACAAAAGAAAACTAAACATTGTGTCAGTCTAATTGCATGCAGTTTTAGGATTGATGTCTCATTATGCTTGAGGGCTGCCAGCTGTGGGCCACTCCCTGACCCCAGAGGTAGCACTTTGGTCACATGGTCCTCTCAAGTCAGAACAAATAGCCTTCAAGTCAGCAGGAATAGTATTTGGACCTCCTTAGTGCTTCTAATCTATGGCTTCCTCTTCTGTCCCCAGATGAAGAAAACGCTGTGCTTTTAAAGAGCTTGTGAAATTATATCAGACTCAACTAGTTTAATCCTGAATATATCATCACCGGTGTTCTATAACTTAATCTCATTGCAGAAATGAAATCCACCATCCACTCACTGCCAGATACAATGAAGGTTGCAAATTCAGGGGAACAATTTAAAATGCAACCCACCCCAGTTAGAATATCTCAAAGACTATGATGTTTTAAAGATAAGGCGCTCATGTGACTCATAAATAAAATGTACCTGTTTTGGTGTTTTCCAAATATGGTACATAGAGTTAATATGTATATATTTTACTTACACATTTTTAAGTTTTTAATCAGTAAACATAAAAGAATTAGAGAACGAAAAAGGTAACTGAAAAAATTGAACAATATACATTTGTTTTACCTTTTATCTGAGAATTAGAATGAAATTAAGGCAAACATTTAAAAAAAACTAAAAACATTTTATAGAACTTGCAGTCTTCCTGGCTCAGCTTCCAGCGTAGCTGAGATTACAGGCGTCTGGGACCATGCCTGAAAAATTCATTATTGTTGTTCATAAGATTATATGTCATATTAAAGCCCTACAGATGCTACTTTCTTTAAACCATTCTTTTAAAAAAAATCATCACCTAAGAACTCCATGTATTCCCTCACATCATACATTCTTACTCTAATAGCCAGCACAATGAAACTTTGAGTCAAAATCTCTTCTAGCCAAATAAGTCTAGAACAATATTGGCTAAGGAAGAAATATTATATTAGGTAGGAATATCTAGGATACCAACCTGATACCACCTTCTTCTGCCATTGGCCTAAGACCACTGCCATTGGCCTAAGGCCACAAGAGGAGTACATTTGAAGCTCAAAATATGAGTCAGACATTGTACTTAATAACTGAAGTCTATCAGCAGCTAACCACACTCCTTGAAAGGATTTTTATGCAGGATGTCTCAGTATGTGCTATATTTATAGCACAGAGTCTGACTTCCACACACTGTCTCTAAATCAAAGCCATCTTCATGTAAGTATATGGAGAAAACTGTCATGAAATGACTGTCAAAGCCCTGGCATAATCAGAAGACATGATCGCAAAGCTGGCTAATGAACAGGTCTTGTATCTGACTGCTATACAGTTTCCAATCCATTAATACTTGTCTCTATCAGAAGAAAATTATTTCTATTAGTATAGGAAAGATAAGATGCACTGACTGGCCATGACATATTGTGAGAGAGGTGATTCTGGCTAAAGCAAACGAAAAGAATAAGAGCACCTGTACTTCATGAATATCATTTTAAGGACAGAAGGAATTCAAACAAACTGAGATGTGCTTGGCCAATACAAGAGTTGGCAATATTTATCCACAGCCCAATGTAAGCTTCATAATTCTACAATTTAGAAGGTAGATCATAAATAATGTCCTAGACAACCTCAAAAAAGTACATTTTATTCACCAGTTATATCTACATAGACACACGGAATAGTAGAATTATAAGAGGGTTATATTGATGTTCTAGAATGATAGAACTGACTTAATCTAATCAATGATGTTTGCTCTTTCAGAGAGAAATTTCTTCCGGTGGAAAGAATTGATTAAATAAAAATTTAACAAGTGGCACCTATTCCGTGCACCTCCTTGATGCAGAGGAAATGGGCATCTATATACAGTTCTGTAGTCCCTCTAATATTCGGAGAAGTGGAGCAGAGTCATGAGGGATGTCAGCCAGATTATTGGTACTTGTGTACTACTGCTCACATTCATTCAAAGAAAATTTATTTATGAAATAGTCTGAAATTGTGTAAGTTGTTGTGATTTTCATTTGCAGTATTCTTGGTTTTGTGAATTTAATTGTCCCTTTAAAAGAAAGTATGCCACAGTTGAATTACCATGGTAAAAATATCCAGAAAGACAGAGGATTCAGTGTATACCAGTGAGGAAAGGAAGACTTAGAAAAATAATGGCTTAGAATATTCATGTATTTGCAAGCTTTAGAATGGGCTAAGGTTGAAATAGATTCTTAGGTGTGGTTTTATATACACAGGATTGGTAAATCTAAAGTGGCAGGTAACAAAGTGGTAAGGGTTCCCCAATGCCCTCAGGTAGTTTCTGAGAGCACTAGGGAATTGAATAGCTATTGCACTTACAGCTCACAATTTGAGACCTTCATTTAACCCCTGTTGCTCTCTATACTCCTGCTCTATCTTTAATTGGAAAGATGGGTGGTAACATGGATTGTGGAGGGAATCTAAGATATTCAGGACTAACTACTTTGTTTAGGTGTTTTTTCAAAAATCCAACAAAATAAGAAAACATATGTGGGAAGAATCTTAAGAATCCTTACGGGATATTTCCACATAAATATGACCAAGATAATTATTTAAGGAATAAATTAAACATTTCTCATCCCACAATGCACAGCCATCTCTGTACAGAAGCAATTTACCCTTAAAGATGCATAATGGAAGCATATTTTTAGAGTGTAGAACGGAATTGGAGTAAAGTCACTTTCTTCTAACATGTTAGCCCACAGAAACTTAAAGCGAATAGAGTATCCAATACTTCTGATAAGGAAAGACCTTTCTCTTAGGACGGTGTTTTCTATAAGAGTGTTCCTTCTGTATCCTTAAGAAAAGAAAACACGGGCCTGAGATTTAGTTCAGTGTTGCCATGCCTGCCTGGCAAGCGCAAGGTCCTGAGTTCGAACTCTGGTACTGGGAAAAAAAAGGAAGAAAAGAAAAGAAATATACATGATTAAAAATATAATCTTATATATTTATGAGTTAAAATATAATCTCATATATATACATATACACATATATGCTCAAAGGAAATAAACAACAGTGAACTCCCATTGTGTTTGTTAGATTTCTCGTAAGAGCATGACCTTATCCAGCACAAATGGACAAGTCTGATTTCAAAGAGAAGGTAGGAATAAAACTGGGCCTTGAGAGCAAATAGTCAATTTTTTAAAGGTAAAAGTCACAAAAATGGGATGCTAAATGAAATAATGACTTCCGAGATAAGTTCATGTCTTAACCTTCCAGTTAAAAACCCTAATATCTCTGTTGAATGTATGATGTTGCTGTGTTTGTTTACATATATAATCACTTACTTCCACTGAGGCTGAATGCACAGGAATAGCAGATCAAGGTTTGGGAATTTTTTAATCTACAAGAATCTAAGTGAGCTATTGAACTTGGGTATGTGTATCTACAATCTGATACTTCACTGACTTATTACCTTTAAATGAATGGTGCAGGCCTAGAACTAAAAAATTGAATGATGGCTTACAATGATATAATTGCCAGCAACAGAGATTTATCTGTGATCAGAAGCTAACTCTGCCCTTTGAAGACCTACACATTCTTAAACTTGACATGCAGGACATGAATCCTGTGTCTTTCTCTGTAGAGTAGTTTCTCTCATTTCAGAAGAAAAAAAAATTCTAAATTTACAATTATAAGAAAAAATTAAAAGGTACAAAATAACACTTTTTCTTTCTTCAGATGAATAAAGAAAGATTAATTTACTACAGGTCAAATTACATTCAAAAAGCAAATCTGTGAGATGCAGCGTAGCTGGGTGAACTTTTGATTGTCTCTTCATTTTGTGGCATCAGTATGCTGAAATCTAACAAAAAGAGTTAAATCCTGGGAAATACTAACTCTAGTTGTGAGGAACAGGGAGATACAAATGGCTTTTTCCACAATGCTTTTCTTAAGACTTGGGAGAACAGAGCGGTCATTCCAACTTCCAAGGCATCTTTCTTTCACATGCCAGGGACATGCACTGATCTCAGCAAGTAGAAGAAATTAATGTTATGACTGCTAGTGATGACACACGACATCTGTCTCTTTTAAAAGTTAATTTTTATTTCATTTGTACAAATGTGTAAGGAATGATGGGGTCATTTGATACAGGCATACAATATCTAATAATCAAATCAAGGTGGTTAGCGTTTCCATCTCCTTAAACATTTTGTTTGCTACTGAAATGTAAGTATAGTACACTTTTAGGGGAACAGTGTGATATTTCAATATTTGTGTACAAAATGAAGTGATCAAATCACAGTAATTAACATTTCTGTCTGTGGATAATTATTTTGTTTTAGCCTTTGATCTCTTCTGTTCAATTAATCACAAAATATATGTTACGGTGAACTATAAAAAACAGCCTGTGTGATATAATATTAGAACTTTTTATATCAATTATAATATTTTGATCCCCATTATTGAATCTCCATTGAATTATCTTCCCCTCCACCCTCTTCAACTCAAGTAATCACTATTCCATATTCAGATAGACTATTTCCTAATTTCCACACGTGATCGAGAACATATGCTATTTTTCCTCCTGTGTCTGACTTCACTTAACATCCTGCCCTCCAGTTTCAGCTATTTTGCTACAAATAGTAAAACATCATTTTTTGTGATCAAATAATATTCTATTGTATATACATAGCACATATTCTTATCTATTTATTCATTGATTGACATCAAATTTGGTTCCATATCTTAGCTATTCTGAATACTGCAGCCATGAAAATTTACATATAAATATCCCTTTGATAAGCTGATTGCATTTCTTTTTTAGTACAAACCCAGAGTGGGAGAAATGGATAATATAATAGATCCTTTTTTAGTTTATTAGGAACCTCTATACTCTTCTCCATAATGAGTCTATTAATTTACATTCCTTCCAACAATGTGTGAAAGTTACCTTTCTCTTACTATCTAGAATAGTACAATGAACTATGAATCTCAATAACAAAATGCTGTAGTACTCTAACTAAATGAAATTAATTCCATGATCAGACATTGCTCAAAAGAAGACATTCACAGCTAACTATATTTCTCTATAACTAATATTTTTTTGAAAAAATAAACTATTACCCATCGGAGAAGTGTAAGTAACAGAGCAGTATATCACCTCATCCCAGTTACAATGCCTACTATTAAAAAAAAGACCTTTGTCTCTTAAAAAAAAAACCTGTTTCTTCTTTCACAATATGATATTTAGGTGGGTAATCCATTTAAAAATATCTGTCATAAAGTAGGGTTATCATAGACCATGAAAAATCAAAGAATATCAAAACTTCAAAAGGATAGGTGTGTGTTTTTTCAAACAGACTACAACATATTTACTGTGTTTGGCTGTACCAAAATATTCAGGCCACTGCTGACAGTGTGTGGGTATCGAATAAAATGGAATGAACGCCTCACAAGAAGTAAGCGGACTGTCTGAAATCCACAGTCTTTGTGTTCCTCTGTTCTGCGTGCATGAGACTCAGCACTTAGAGACTAGAATTATTCATGTCCACCATGACTGCAGTGTTTTTTTTCCCTGTCCAAATTGAAAAGTGGAATCCCTTATTTTGGAATGCTGGAAACAACAAAACAAAAGTTGATTTCCATTGGCAACCAGAAACTTTATACTGTGTCATGTATTTGGCAAACAATGTACATGGGTACTTTTAGTTTACACAAGAACTAATCTATTTCTTAACTTCAGTAATAACTATACAATTGAAATATGGTCATGTCAGTTGTCTTAGGTTATTTACCGTGTACTTTCAAGCTTTTGATGATGATTAGATATTACTTTCATGAAAATATAAATCAAGCATAAATATTCACATATATTTTTTCAAAATTCTCCAATCCTAAAGTAGCACAATGTTTAAAAGAGGAACTTCATACAAGAATGACACAATTCTCAGAAATTACATAAAATTGAAAGGCATGACTTACAATAAAACAGATGGCAAAGGAAGCAGCTGCACACTATCATTTCTAAAGTGTGTTAGACACATATGTGGATGGGAATGTGGAGTGTGTGGGGGAAGAATAGTGTCTGTACATGAAAATGAGAAATTGATAGCATTTTGGCTTATCTACCATGAGACTATAACATAAGGACCAAAGATTCATTTTCCTTTAAGTGCTTTCCTATCTACAAAATGAAGGGGACTGTTACTCTTACATAAACATCTTCTAAAAATTCACCCTGATATTTTTTCATCCTCTGTTTATTTAAAGTCATGGCATAGTCTGGTTTATTCTTTTTTGTTTTTTCCCAATTCACACGTGTATTCCATGTTTACAAGGCTTTGGAATCACAAATTGCAATGATTAATTTACAGGTCAACTTGACTGGGGAACAGGTTATTTTCATATTTGGTTAAACATTAATTTGGAGTGGACAGTATCTGTAAAGATATTTCTGGATGAGACTAACAGACTCACACTTAAGAAGACGGACTAAGCAAACCAGACCACCCTGGGCAGTGTGCATGGGCCTCATCAGATCACTGACCATCTGAATAGAAGAAAAGGCTGAATAAGAACTTCTCATTTCCTGATTTTTATTGTGCTGGGACCTCAGCCTTCCTGACTTTCAACCTTGACTGGTCCTTGAACTACCTGACCACTAGGTCTTATGGCCTTTGGATTTAGATTGAACTTGTACCATCAGCGCTCTGGGATCTGGACTTCCTAACCTCGCTGATGATGTGAACAGATCTCTTCTAATGAATTTCTATCTGTCTGTCTGTCTGTCTATCTCTCATCTATCTGCTCTCTGTCTCTTTATAATCTATTTCTGTATCATCTATCTATGAACCATCTATCTCATTAATCTCACTACACAAGTGCTTACAGGTGAATGAGAAAACATAGATAGATACACGCATCATTAGTTTCTTTGGAACACTGATTACTACACCACTCTAGGCCTCCTTGCAGTCTTCTTTCTCATCTTTGTACTATGGCGTATAATGTGACCTGCATGCCAATAAATATAAGTTCACTGATTGCTTCTCCGTGGAAACTTTAGATTCCTTTGTAAGTATGAACCTATCTCCCTCATTTCTTTGTCATTCAGAAATTTAATGAGCACCTAGGAAGAACTTCTGCCATCCTGAGTCCTTCAGTGACCCTAATGAGTGAAATCACCCTGTCAAGCCACATTATTAAACCTATCAGGCATGAACCTAAATGTACTCCATTTAATGTCTTAAAATAGATTTCTAGAAGTTTTTAAAAGCATCATTATCATAGGGAGCAGAAAGACAAAGCCTGTTTTGTTTCCTGAAGTTATTCCTTAATTCTCCACACATGTAAACATGTGTCCCTTCAGAAATGTGGACTTTGGGTAAATGTCAGATAGAAGTAAAAGAATTACATGTAATATAATTTCCTGAATATCATAAGCACTATTAGGCATAAATGTAATTGTAAATACATGTATGATGACTCCTCCCTCTGACCATCATTTGATTTTAGAAGTGATTTTTCTAACCCAAGAGTCTACCTCACCATTTTTGAAAAGGAAAGCAAATATTAAGTGTCATATTAGTTGCAAGTTAATATCCCTGAATTGATGAGGATATACAGATAATGAGAATATAATTCACATCCTTATTAATTTTTTGAAGTTTAGGGGAAGATCGGTAGAAGTAACTATAAAGTTAAAGTTAGTTGGAGAAGCTTCTTTATCATGATGTACCCTGGGAATAATTATAAGACATAAATAGTTATGTATATTTTCACCTCCTGTAGTCATTCTAGGTGTGACTACCTAATTATTCACCATTCAGTCAGGTATTTTGTTCTGCTATGCTAATTGTGTAAAATCAGGAGTGAGAAGATAAATTTAACCAAAGAGAAATAAAATAAGCATTGCATTCACTTGTTAACCTTTTCAACACTATGCCTGGCTTTATTTTATGGTGAAGATGCTTTATTAATTCTTTCTTAAAGCTTTATGATTGAATCAGAAGTATGCTTTGGGCTACAATTGTATTTCTAGTCTTGTAGCTCAGTATTATGTAGTATCTTCTTCCATTGATATGTGTTTGCAGAGAGTAGGTATGATAGAATTAAAGTTCTTTTCACCTGAATATTTCAGAATCTTTCTGGAAGCACCATATCCAGACAATTTCTATCAGTTAAACAGAAATAATTTGCCTGGACAGGTTTATCTTCTTGTAAGGAATGAAAGTGTATGGTTGTAAGATTGCCTGGTGGTTACTCTGCAGGTATTTCCCACCTTTTCTGTCTCCTCTTTCCTTCTCTCCTGCCTTTTCTGTCTCTATCACTTCCTCTATTGATTCTTCCTAGTCTTACTTTCTTCCATCTCTCTTTCCTTGCTTTCTTTGCAGGAAACATCTCTCCGATGACTACAGACTGTGTTTCCTGCATTATATTTTCTTAAACCTATTTTTGGCTTGTGTCTAAAACTCTGAGCTGGAATTGGAATCATGGGCCCCAGGGTGCCCCTTGGAGTACAGCACCACTTCCTCATTGACTACCGCTACTCCTTTCTGCATAAATTAAAATTCTTGCAATTATTTTTGGTTATTCTAATTAGTCTGTCGTCATCATTAGTATAGACAGTTTTTCTAGGTGTGAAATAGCATGAATCTTAGAAAGAATCAAGTCAAATTCTAGGAATGACCTTTGGCTAAGGGTAGAGTGCCTCCTCTACAGTGTGGGAAGTAGTTTCTAAGTGACGTGGGGACATCTCCACTCATTGGCAAGTAGAATGGACTGAAAATGTCGCCGCAACACCCAGACATGCACGACAATCAGCTGGCTTAACTATTTATTAATACCAAATGCCTTTTGTAAAACTCTTGTGTTAGTCAAGTCAGTGCTTGTAAGCCCTACATAATTTAAGATAAGTAAACTATTCCTTATTTATAAGTAAATGAGATTTTTAAAGTTTTCAGCAATCTGCAAAATATTATTGACAATGAGAAGACCAATTTATGGCACCTGTTCTCTTAGCCATCAAAATAGTCTTTATGTCATTAAAATATCGATACACTCAGCAATCACTTAGAAATGAGAAATGTTATTATCCCTGTTTAAAAGAAGAGGAAACTGTTTTAGAAAAGGGGAATTAATGATCTAGATTTACATTAGAAGTGAAACTGTAGAGGCAGATTTTAAGTTGCATCATCTGACTGCACATACTATTAAGTTGTATCTATCGTCTGATTGCAAACTGTCACCTCAGGGCATTCCTGACTAAGTCTTGTCCGAACTTTTCTTTTCCTGTATATCTAGTTCCCTACCCCCATGATCATGAGTGGATGTGGGTAAGTTATTCTACATAAATATTTTATCCACTATTTTTACCTCTTGCCCTAGAAAATTTGTCATCTTTCGAACATCAAAGTTTTAAATATGTGTTCATTCTCATTTTTTTATTCTAACTTATTACATCGTACATGTTTACAGCCTGACCAAGGTATTGTGGGGAGGACTGACCAGATTGTCTCTATCAGAATTACTTTGCTTTTCACATCCTCCTTTAACGTCCTTCTGTATCCTATCAGTGTCCTCCTTAGCACCTGGTTAATTCATGTTAATGTTGTAAGACTTTAAAAGTGTTTTAAGAAAGACTTTAACAAAATATCTTTCTGAAACTCTAGGGATCATGTTGTTATACTGACAAGTTGGGGCACTAGTGATGCTGCTCAGAAGATACTCACTTGTGGTTGTTGAGTCTTTGAGCAGTCTTTAGATCATTTCACAGTGGGGTCTTCTTACCACTTACAGATTCATCACAAAGAACAGAAAGGAGAAATAAAAGAGTAAACAATTTCCAAGTGAGATCACACAACTGATTTCTAATCTCAGAAACTGCAAATTCAAGTCATGCAGTGCTGACTATGACAAGGTTTTATAGTAGGTGAAAACTATAAGCATTCTGAAGATACAATCACTTTATATCTAAATTGATTACAAAAATAGGAAGCACAAAGTATTTGTGATGCAAATTATATAAGATTTAGACTTTATTAACTTATATCATCTAGAAGATTGATTTCTTTTAAATATGGAACTTCTTTATTTTTATGAACTAGTTTCAATAGCTCCTGTTAGTACATACCTTTAGAAAGGACATTAAATTACTTTCTTTCATTGAGTGGGTTTGGTGGTGCATGACTGGAATCCCAGCACTCAGGAGGCTGAGGAAGGAGGATCATTACAAGTTCGAGTCCAACAAGTCTACATAGTGAGTTCAAAGCCAGCTAGGACTACATACTAAGACCCTATTTCAAAGACAAAGAAAGAAATTGCTTCCTGTCTAATATAACGAAGAGATACATTTAAACAAACTTATGCAATACCTCAAATCTAAAACTACTTTGCAGTATTTGCAATTTCAGAGCTCATTATTCTTGTGAGCTGTCATTTTTTTTGCAAATTTCTATATAGAAAAAAAATCATTACATCCTATCATCCTTACAGATAATAATCTATAATACCAAATAATTTATTTTCCAGCAAGAGGTAAATATAAAAAACACAAATACATGGCTATATATATATATATATATACACACACACAGTATGGAGGATCATATAATATTGTATATTTTAATGGAGAAAATAAAGAAAGGGTAAGAAAATAGGGAGAATCAGAGTCAGCTGCTGGTGCTGGAGCTGATATTGCTTAGGTAGAGTCCTTATGATCATGTTACCTGGGAAGACATTTGAACAAAGAATGGTAAAACGTGCCCCAGATGAGAAAGAAAAACTAAGCCAGAGAGAATGAACAATCTAAAGGCCCTGATGTGGAGAGATGTTTAAAACTTTTAAGGAAAATTGATGCTGTAAAGCAGCCCTTTCCTGATATCTTGGACCTTCATCTTGAACTTCTCAGGTTTGAGAACTGAGAGACAGAAATATATCTATGGAAGTTTGCTATAGCAGCTCAAGTAGATTCTATAATAAGAAGGACAAATGATATTATTAGGTTTTAAAAAGACCATTCTACCTATTGGTTGAATAATAGGAAATTAAAAAGAATCATGTAGGGCTACGAGGATGCTACTAGAAATCCAGTGTAGAAATTATAGTGAGTTAAACATGGGTGATAGCTGAGACAATAAAAATAAAAGCTCAGATTGTAGATGTACTTTCTAGATAGAGTCCATGGAATTCGTTGATATACGAGCATGAAATACTAAAGAAATATACAAGTTTGTGATGATGTAACATATCCTATCCTGAGTTGAACAGTGTTATCAAATATGACATTTTACTGAGATGAGGGATATTTGGGGAGAAGACTGTTGAAGATGGCTAAGTTGCAGAATTAAGTTTTGGATGTGTTAATTCTGATCTCTGAATGGAGGTATCCAAGCTGTTTGGTGCATAGTAATCTGTGGTTAAGGAAGATATATGGATCAGGATAAATATTGCCAGGTATTTGGAAATAAAGCATGTAAAGTTGGATTTTGAAGAAAATAGTTAATGGAGGTTGAGTGTTTTAGATATTTGGCCAAGCAAAAAAATGTGTACACATGATGTGTATATGTAATATATGTGTATATGTGTATATTTGATATATATGTACAATATATATGTAATATATATCATGTGTACACATTTCTATATAATATATCATAATATATTATTAATAATACAATTAATAATGTAATATATCATTATATATTATATATGCCCTTGGTTACCTAGTTACATATATGGAACCCTCTGGTTATCAGTAGGAGATATATAGATAGATAGATAGATAGATAGATAGATCTGTTTGTCTATGTATATTTCTATTGAGATAGATAGATAGATAGATAGACAGATAGATAGATAGATCCAAGATACAGCTAAAGGAAAGTTAACATATGTCAAAGGTCCTTGTTATGTCAAAGAAAGTCATGAGAAAGTTTTAAGTGCTGGCTTTTACAGTGCTTTGCCTAAATAATTCTAGAATATTTCTAAGAAACAAAGCTTGATTGATATTCATTGATACTTGCTCAGAAAGGAACAGGAGAATTTATAAAGAAACAATAAGAAACAACTCTTTTAAGGAATTTCCTGCAAGGAAGAGGAGGAGGTAATGGAGCAGTAGGTGGAGCAGTTTTTGGAAATAAGGGAGAGTTTTCAAATAGTAGGTATGAAAGAGTGTGCACATATTAGTAAGAACAATGCACTAGAAGAACAAAGTTAAGAAGCAAGAGGGATAAATTAGGCAGGAGTTAGAATTATACATGATTAGGCTCAACAAAATAAACACAAAAAATGGTAAAGAGTTTTAATACAAAATATTTTGTGGTAAAAATTATCTGATGAGCATCCATAAATCCTCAAAGGAAAATAATTCACTAGAATATGTGCCTTACATAGAAATTATAAATAGCCAGTGGATAATGCATGCAAAATAATGTCATATGAACTTTAAATAAACTTAGCACAGTTTTCCTTACTAAATACAAGAAAACACTATAGTCCAGATATAGTTTGGAAATCTGTAAGCAGTGAGAGGAATATTATGCTTTTAAATTGTGCAGTTAACTGGAACTCATGTCAGAAACAAAGGTTTCCAGTCTACAAGCAATTGAGAATAGAACAGTAGCACTAAACTGAGCAAATGTTTGCTTTCAGAGAGTCTATTGTTCAAGTTTGAAAAGTGCAATCCCTTCAAACTGAATTTGAGTCTGCTATTCAATATAAAAAGGCAATTAGGAAGTAGAGTATTAGCAAGTAACACTCAGAAAATAAATATTTACTGTCAACCTTACAGATGTGAGAAGTCCTGTTTCCACATATACTTCTAATTGGATTTAAACTGTTTCCTAAGTATTCTATTAAATCTTTGATGCACTTTGAACAAATTGCAAGACCATAGTGTTTTCTTAAGCTTTAAAAATCATTTGATGCAGTTTAGTGCAGTTTAGTCAGACTTTGTTTTAGGGTCTCTTTCAAAGTATTAGATGATTTTAATGCATAATTTATGAAACATATTCCAGCACAATACACCATAGAAGTTGATTTTAATAGTTCAGATTTCACTACTCTGGAAAAGAATTTCATCTAATGTTAATGTTTTGCAGCTGCTATTGTGAAATTCTTTAAGTTTTATTAAAGGTTTTACTTACTTTTTGCAAAAATGGGCAATTCCAATAGTTTTACAGTGGTATCTTATAACAGTGTGGAAAGTGAATGTAGTGGAAAATTGCCAGATGATTAGTGAAGCTGAACACATTTTCATGAGAGATGTGCATCCAAATGAACAAATAAGCCAGTAAGATGCATACGCCTGAGGATCTAGTATGCAACATGAGATGAGGGTTAGAAGTTGCATACTATATTCAGGACCTTCAATGAGTAGATTTTAGCTCCTATTGCCACAAGGGGAAATATGTACTAATGAGATGATATATGTTTATTAGTTTCACTAAAATAATCTTTTTACTATGCATATATCGTACAATGTCATTTATATATCTTGAATGTACACAATGAACTTATGTATAAAAATTTGTATTATAAAACATAACACACTACTTGTATATGGATGTTCTTGAATGTAATTGTGATGATAGCAACATCAGTTTATGTCGTATTTTATTCTATATTTCTACCACTATAATTTTTCCAAACATTTTTCTTGGTAATTGTTAATTTCTGCAATAGTGTTCTATTAGGGTAACATAAAGATAGTACCTCTAAGGAAAAATTGGGAATTAAAGCACTTAAGTATTTTTTAAGGATGCATTTTGCCTCTTTAAAATGTTTTAACATTTTATTAATAAAAGAATTGCTAGGACTTGGTGACAAAATTGGACCACAATTAAAACAATCGAATCTGTTATTTGTTCTAGTCATTAAAATAAGATATCACATAATAAGTTTACAGAATTGAATGATAATTTTTAACCAGAATTTGCCTAATTTGCAAAGAAGTAGAACAACTTGAGCCATTTCTTACAAATGTTTATATTGAAGAGAAACAGAACTTATGAATCAGAAAGAGCCAACAAATCTAGGGAACATACAGTGAAATAAACCAAAGAGGACAACTTTACAAATGCAAATCTACATTTTCTTTCACACATACTGGTGACAGCCTGTCCATCATGCTTCTTCAAGGAGGCCCAAAATTTCCTCAGGTTTGGTGCATTACAACTCATAAATTAGTTTGTTCAAATAAACTCTACAATTGTATTGTGTCTCTCATATTATCATTGTTTTTTTTTGGGGGGGGGTACCGGGGATCGAACTCGGGTCCTTGAGCTTGCACAGCAGGCGGCAAAATCATTGAGCTAAATCCCAGGCCCTCATATTATCATTTTTACCATTCAAGATAAGTAGATTTTACAAAGTTTCTAAATGCTTATAATGAGAAAAAAAGTTGAGAAAAGACTAAATTCATGTGGTCCACCAGATTCATATGGTTTAATTCCCATTTTGTTATTTTCATATATTATTTTAGAGTTTTTTTAAATATTCAAAATGAGTAAAATTATACCTTTCTCAGTGACTTTTGGAGGTCCTTTGAGATTCTCCTCTCTCTCATTTTTGTATAAATTCTTGGCGATTCCAACCATTCAAATGATCGAAATGTCATCTACACAATAATTTATCCCATCATTGTTGCACTTCTTCCCCTGAAAAATGCTCTCCCTACTCCCAGATCTGTTATCTGTTTATCTCCAAGAACGCTACTTGCGTCTTTCCAGATGATCAGGAGTATAGTGGAGGCACCTTGAATAACTCAACCTTTTCTTTGTTTCCTTTTCACAAACACAAGGGAAAGTTTCAGTAGCTCCATTTCAAAATATTCACAACATCTGAATACTTATAACTCCAAAAGATCCAAATCCAGTTCAGTCTTTTCTCCTGTAGTTCACCAACTGTTCTCATCAACCCTGCCAGTTGTAACAAGTTTTATTTTTTGCTTCTATTGTTCACTTTCACCTCTTCCCTACACAGTTTATACTAAATACTACAATAAAATTATGCATTCAAAATTAGTTGCGCAATGTCATTCTTCCGCTCCAAAGACTACAGTGCTCCTAATTTCAATTAAAATCAAGACATTGTATATAACCTACACAATGCTGCACTTGCAGATCCTGAGTTTCCTCTTTGATTTCACTTTCTAAACCTCACATTTCAGGCAGCCGACTGACCAGGCCAGCGTCTGTCATTCCTTGGCTGTGTCAGCTGGTTTTCCTTTCATCTTTCCTCCTGCCTGACATCCCCCAGCCAGCTATCCACCTAACCCTGTGAACAAACATCGCCGACTCTGTTTCCCTTTTGTATAGATGGGTACCCGAGTCTGCATTCCTGTGATCCAGATCTAGGCTTCATAGAATTTTGCACATTCCAGGAGACCCAAACCTTGGGGCAGGGTCCACTACCCAGCTATGGACCTCGGGCTGTGGAGTGTCCTCTGCTGAGTCCCTCTCTAGGGGCTGTCTTCAGGTGAAGAGAAACCTTCAACAAGCCCACGTTCATGAGTGGTGAAACAAGAGGGAGGAAATAAAAGCTAGGGCACATGTTTTACATTTAATGGACATTGCGACATTTAAGGGTTTAAAGTGTGGAAAAATTTTCATCATCTCTATCGAATCCTAATTTGTTCCTCACCACTTACACAGTGTTGAGCCCCAATACGCATCCCAGTGAGCCTTTGACTAATGAGTTTTCCAAATTACCAATTGTTTCCTGAAAATTGGAACACACACATACACACACACACACACACACACACACACACACACACGGTCAGTATGTAACTTTTACCTATTTTGCATCACTTTCCTTTACAACATACTCCATCAAATCAGTGTATCACATCCTCAGATATAGGGCATAGAGTAGATGCTAAATAAATATGTGTATATTTGTCACATAGATGTGCTAAAATGTGAATTGAATAGAAGAATGAAGATAATTCACCATCAGGATTATAATAAATGACTATTCAAGTCCTCAATTCAAAATTACACATATATTATTTATAATATACTAGTCTTTTTGTTTCTATCTTATACTTTCTTCTTATCTTTTACATTCAAAACATAATGATCATTAATGTAGCAAAGCAGGTCATAGAATTATGATTATAGAGTTCTGAGAGAACTGCATTTCGTTGTGAATAATGTCAACTTTAGTGAGACTTGTGTATTAATATACTCAGTGTCCTTCTCACTACCATTTGAGCAGCTTTTCCTTCTGTCTCATACCTCTCCTTTCTCTTACAGTTCCAGGTGTTCCACAGCTTCTTCGTCTCCTTGCTTGGTATGCATGGAGATTGGCCTGTTCATAGTCCTTGGTGACCTACCCTTACCCCTGCGACTCTTCTAAGTTTAGCGTTTAATATGACCAGAATATCTGTAAATTGCCAAGTTACTCAGACTCTTTGGAAATAATATGTTTTCTTGTGTGTTATTAGTCATTGTATAGATTCACTCTTTAGCACTGAGGACATGGGTCAATGGTCAAATGCAGGATCCCCTTGTGAATACCTACAGGTACAGCAGCCCTGACAATGAAGATGTAATTAATATTTTTGTTTCAGAATAATCTCCACTGCAGGACTGCCCTTCACATTTCTGGGAAAGTCAACAAACATGGAGGACACTTTGATTTGTTTTGCTTTATTTTTCTCCATAGCTTAACAAATTATGATTTTATTTTATATATCTAACTAGCGTAAGATGTGTGAAGGAGGAATTATTTTAGACACATCTAACAATTATTTCAGATTTACTGTAAAATTCCTTTAGGGATAAGTTGAAGGCCACCGTCACATAAACAAGCAGAAAATATTCTTCCTACGTCTAATACTCTCATGTTCAAGGCGGACAGCCACACCAACTGAGTTCTGAATTCTCAACCACTGAATTCCAAAATTCTTATTCTTCCAAATGAATATATATTTTTTTAATTTCAGAGTTCAGTTGTAAGTGCAAGCCAAGTCAAGAATGTGTCTAGAAAGGATGATCTTTGTCAATAGGCAAGTGAGATAAGTTCTGCAAAGTTGCTGGGAAACTTTCCACAGGAGAAGAGAAGATGGTAATTTTAGTTGCTATATTTGTATTCTGCAGCCATACTCAGAGAGTCAGGCGAAGCGTGCATTTATAAAGTAAGTAAATAAACTAACCCAACAATTGGCTTTCAGGAAAGTCTGCTTTATTTCAGCTACCGCTGTTTCAGAGGTGTAGTTCCTCTGGCTGAAAGAAATGGATGAGGTGAACTTACAGGGAACTGTGTGGAACCATCTCCTACTGAGTTAAAATAGAGGTTCTTTTTTGAAGCAATCTGGAGGCACTGGAGTTGACATTTACACTTTCATTTTCATCATCTGACCTGAAATAGAAGTGTTTTTTTCTGATGACAGGAATGCATAAACACCTGCTTATAAGATCATTATGACCAATAGCCACTACCTCAGGGAAGAAAGGAGCTGCCTTGTACTTTGAAGTCTCCAGATTATTTCTAGATTTAAGGTCCCAAGCTCTGTATGCTTTAAATTTGCAGAAATGAACTTGTGCATGCAAAAATGTATGTTATTTCTTATGAAATAAATCATTGCCCCAATGTAAGCTTTTGGTTAAAAAAAAAAAAAAGTTGGGGTTGGGGAGGTGATTGTTCCAGGTCATTTTGTTTAAGTTGCATCAAATACTAAGCACATAAACAAGTAGCCTTTTAGCCTTTATTTGAAGGAAGGTAATAAAAGAATATCTTCCACCTAGAATAGCTGAGATAAATTAGGAAGCTAAAGAGTAAAAGTTTCATATTCTCAAACAAGATAGGAAAGTAGCTACTATTCTCAAAATCAGCAACTCTGATCAGTTTCTCTGTCGACCTAAGGTGTAATACATAATAAGTAAATGGCACAGAGAAATTCAAGAAGACAAAGAGGCACCTTGTTTTCTTAATCTCTCTCTCATCAGTATTTAGTTTAGTGTCAGGCAGAAAATCAAAATAACAAATGTTTATTCAGTATGTATTACAATTCAAGTATATGTCTTTTATGAATTCATATCATAAATTTTTATCTATGCAGTATAACATCTTAAACTCAACAGAGGAAAATGTTAAGGTATATTCATATCTTATGTCTTTTAAATTTTAAAATGTATTTTGAATCTTCTATCATGAATAATCCATATAAATATTCTATTCTATAATTTAGTCAGATTCAATTTTTATCCTAATGCAGCAAAATTATTAATTCATATTGAAATAATGATACCATGTTTATTAACATATGAATTTGTTTCCTTATTCAATATTTTAACACATATTTTTGGGTTGCTCAAAATCCAACAGACATACTAGGCACTGTGGCTACAAAGCTTTGAAAAAAACGGTCCTTGGTAAATCTAAATTTTCCACTTCATTTTATTTTTAAAATGACACTTGTCATATTTACTTATTTTTCTACAATATGGCTATGATGTTATTATGGATGCATTTCATGTTTATGCAAAGAGGTAAAGAAATAACTGCAGCTATCACCTTTATGCTGAGTGTATGAAACTTCATTTTAATCATTTGTCTCAGTCATTCTGGGAAAAGGATATTAATTTCTTAGCTCTCTATAAATATTAAAGACTATCCCATGGGTATGTTTAGAATTTGATGTGTCTAAATCATATTTATTAGACAAAGTGTATACATAATATTTATACAATTCTTAAGAAATATTGACTTTTAAGTCAGGCATTACCTTTAATTGTTAAAGACACTTGCACCAGGGTCAAAAATGAGTCAGGTATAAAAATCATTTGAACAATCAGTAACAAGAAATCATTTTTAAAATTTAGGTAAAATATGATTCTATAATTACATCAGTATAATAATTATTTAACTAGTGTTTATACAAGAACATTTTTCAGAAAGATATACAAATGAATGTAAATAAAATTAAATATTTTATATAAGACTAGCTTTTTGGATGATTATCTCTTTTTTTAAGTAAATAGCATTTAGGAAGCCTGTGGTAGAGGGAAGAAACTGAGAAGTTGTTAGTAAGTATATGATTTCTAGCTCTTGATTATACTTTGTTGAGATAACATAAGTTTGCTTATGAACAGAATCTCACCTACTGTCATCAAGAAGTTATTGCAAATTTTTCTCAGCCAATGTTGTTTATTCTCCTGACCTAGATTATCAGCCAACAATCAGAGATTAATACGTATATTAATATGTGTATCCATTGGTATTCTGATATTTTATTAGAATGGGCTCATTAGAAATAAATAAATGAATAGACAAATGTGCCAAAGTCTTCATAGATAGGTTCATACATTATGTTTAAATTTAACATAAAAGAAACATAAACATCTGCATGCATGTTTTGGGTGATTTTCCTACTAAGTAAATTAAAACTGTCAGGATGGTTGATTTATGTAAGATAATTCTCTTGCATCAAAATAAAACACATTTCTTTAATTTTTAGACCTATGTAAAGGCCTCTTAATGAAGGGAATATGACTTCATGTTATTCTCAGAACTTTAATATCGAACACTACTTGATGCAATTTTGAACTTCAGGGTAAATTTATTGAACATGGGAATTTAATTTTTTTTGCTTTTTTAAATACCATTCTTTAGCAGTATAGTTAAATTGTCTAGACTAGGAAGAGGAACCTCCTATGAAATCAAACATCTTCAAGCAGAATTAAATCAAAACACACTCAGGAAGAACAGATTACAAGTTAAAGGAAAGTAAATCTTAGATAAATAAATATTCATGGTTTGGGCTAGTTTGTCTTACAAGCTTTTATAATTGTGCCAATGTAATTTACATTAACTGAAAAAGCATGAGATAGCAAACTTGATTTTTCTTTTTCATTAATGAATATACTATAAAAAAGATTGCTGCAGTTGCAACTCATATTAAACTGTGCAAGTTGGAATTTACTAAGTGATTATGACTCATAGCACTAGTCTGAAAATCATATTTAAATTAATATGAATAAAATATGAGTTGCTATTTCAATTAAAAACTACTTAATTCCTCAAATCTAATAGTCTGTGCCATAAAATTCTTCATATAAACTGCAAAATTTGAAAAAAAATGAATATACATGAGAGAAATATGAACTCAATGCAGGCAAACTTGCATGATTTATCAAAATGCAATAGTCTAAAAATGTAGTAATGTGTACATCGGTCAACTTTGCATTGCTGTTACAAAATACAGAACACCTGCAACTTAAAGGAGCAGAGGTTTAGTGTGGCTCTTGTTTTCAGAGGCTTCAGTTCAGGGTCAACTGGCTCCAAGGCAGTAACATCGTGGAAGAAAGGCATGTTGAGCAGAGCTGCTTACTTCCTGAGCCTGGGAAGCAAAAGATAGGGGCAGAGCTCCAGCCTACACATGCCCTTTAGAGTCATGCATAGGTGACCCTCCACTAACTAGGTGCCAACCATTGCCAGCAATTTCAATCACAAACACTGGTGGATTAATCAGCTGAAGAGTGCAGCTCCCCTGTGGTCTAGTGATCTCGTGTTGATGATTAGACATAATCGTTACAGAACACTTCTGAATTAAACTTGTCATTTTATACAGAGAAAAAGATGCCATGTTATTCTACTAAAACAAGTATCACTCAGAGAATTACATTCAAGTATTCGATTCTGTATAAATGAAGACAACCCAAGTATTATTTATCATATTATTTAAAAACTATGTGATAAATGACTTTGAAAGAAAATATGACAATATTTTTAAAAAACGTATTTTTGTATGATTGAGAAATTATTTTCCTGAAGTTGTTTTTGTGCTTATTATACAAAAGGAAAAAGAAAATTCAATTTTTGAAATTGAAAATTAAGTCAATATTGTCACAGTTACAAATCTCATAAAAATAATTCTTATTTTTTTAATGCCCAGAAATGTTGGAAATATTTATGTCTTATACATCGTATAGAGAAGCATTTCCTATTGAATGCTTCAGTGAGATTTCACTAAATATTTCTCTCAATAGCTAAAATAGCATGGACTTATTCTAATAACATATCATTAAATTATAAAATAACAACTAATAACTCTCAGGAACACACATACAGTATCATTAAAAATTTAGTTTAAAAACAACAAACAATAAATTTAAAAAACAACATTATATTTATTTTACTATTCTTAAAAATAAGCACATAACCATTTTTAACTTAAATTTACAAAATTTTGGCAGCAAAAGTGAGCATCAAGGAATGACTAACTGGTGTGGTAATAGTTATTTTTAAATTTCAGGTTTATGAATATTTAAAGACATCATAAACTTATTTATGTAGTTCAATGCACATACAATAAAATATTTGGAAATATATTACTAAATATTAGCAGTCATTGCTCCTGGAATGAGGACATTATTTGCTTGTATTTTCAAAAGTTTTTAAAATTAATTGACTGTAAGATATATTTAGGATTTGAGATTAAATGAGACTAGTAGAAATATCATCATGTAAATTTTCACTTCTGTCTTATTCAGTTAACTCAATTTATTCATTTTGCTTTATAAAAACAACAAACCAACCATGGCATTATTTTAATAGGTACACTTTGGTGGCAAAGCAAAGGCTCTTTTATTTTAATCATTAGTAGCATGTCATTAGTTCTTTCATTTGTTTGTTGTGTGCTACAGGAAAGCATTCAAGAGATTCAGACTTAGGAATAGTCTAAAAACAATAATAATCACCTACTCTTTCCCTAAGCTGTTGAGAGTCAGGCCCTATGCCAAGTGTATTTCTGTGTGTTCATGAACTGGCACAAAGCAGCGATGTAGGCATTGTTATTTTGTGCACATGATTAGAGATGAGGTGAAGTTCCTTAAGTCATACAGCTGAAAGGAGGTGGATCACCCTCTAAACCTAGAAATGTGGTTAAGAATCTGTTGTCCTGATTGCTATACAAAACAATTAAAGCCATGTCCAAGACACCACCTTTAAATAGACCCAAGGATGATGCAGTATGAAGCTTTAAGGGTAGAACTAAAAGATTAGTTTGTTAGGTGATTTTATTAAGTATAATAAAGAACATTACAAAATTTCTTTATTTTCCTGACTTGTAAGCTAATGAAAGACAGTTGTTTTGTTCCTAGGTTTAACCAAATGAATCTTTTATTAAATTAGAAACAATTGTAAAAAGGAAAGAAAAAGTTAAAACTGCTCTTCCATTTTCTTAGACAATTTTAATACAAGAAAGAATGTCAACACACATACACATACATAATTTCAATACCTTGAAGCCAGGAAAGAATTGTTAGGGGAATCTCCGTAAATCATAAAATAATAGCTAAGTGCCTCTTATTGAATCTGTTAATTATTCTTTTAGAAATCATCCTAAACTTATATTTGCTTATTACAATGCACATAGAATTTGACCCAGTATGGTTCTTATGAATTTAAAAAAATGTGCTTTTGAAGAGTTTTTAACTATGTGATATTTGATCCATTCATCAATAATTACTACAAATGCTAGGTTTTTTAAAGTTGTTTTTATGAAGTTTTACTAAAGTGGCAATGAATCAGCTTATGAATTTCATATATCAGTATTTTAGGAAACATTCATACAATTACAACCAGAAATAAATAAAATCATCTGTGCAATAATGCTAATAAAATACAGTCAGAAATCAATGCATATTTTATAGTATTTTTCCCCTTCTCATTTTGTCAGTGAAAAGAACCATTTAAACTCAGAATATCAGCAATTAGTTCCAGTGCTGAGAAATTGTACGTAGGTATCCATTGAGTATGTGTTAACTCTCTGCTTGCCCATTTACTTATTTCTCTAATGTGTAATTATCAGAATCTTAAATAACTAAATTATAATGTGATTAACAAAGAAGAACAAGTCTTCATGGAGCCCCAGTGGTCATTGACAAACATGACATTTGCTAACACGCAATCAATCTCAAAAACTCTAATCACTAGCTTGATGTTCTAATTAGCAGAAAAATCACTTTGGCCATTGTTTTCCTTAAAACTGAGATGTCTTTCAAATAATTCAATTGCTTTGGTTAATTCTGGGTGTGAGGCACTGTGCCCAGGCCACACACCAACCAAAATAGGAAGTCTTTTTTTTCTCAACAACAACTGGACAGTCTACTTCTGAAATATCTTTAGTTATAAAAGTACCACCTACTTTCCCCTGTACATACTGCCACTAGCATGAACTTGGCCTTCAGTGGAGACTGACCATTTTTCTCTGGGATGAGACTGCTACTCAGAATTAAACTTAGTGTCTAACACACAGATCCAAGCTCAATACATATTTGCAATGAATTAAAATTACATTTCAAGCATTTATACAGAGTTGGGGGATTGCTTATGTTGTATCATAATTTATTGTATTTTATACCCATATCAAAAAGTTAGAATAAAACATTTAAAACTTACCCATGGTTTTGATGTATTATTTTGAAAGCAAACCCTACTTGCCAACAGTTAAAACTTCACCCAAAGTCTTAAAAAGCACAGTGTACATAAGGTGGCAGTGACAAATAATCTCAGGACTCAGCAAATTGAAAACACCATAGTTGAAAGTTAGCTATTTCATTTGGAATGTAACATAAAAGCCTGATGACATTTTTCCCCATTTCATATACAAACTAAAGAGCAAAAAATGAATCGACTTTATCAAGAAAAATTGGCAAATAAAGTGGCTCATCACTGCTATTTATCTTGATTCTTGTTGCTGGCTCTTAACCGGGACCTGTTGTTTTAGAAACCAAGTGTTTGCTTCTTCATGGAATAACCTGTGTGAGAACAAACCTGATTTTATTTATTAAAATTAAGAAATAAATGTTATCTCCTTTTAAAATGTCAGTGATTTTATTGATGTACTTACAGACTCAATTTAATATGCTGGATTTAAATATATATATATATATATATTCTATTGTTTGAGTTTTCAGACAGCTATAGACAGCACAGCATTTAAGTGACAGTATTGCTTCTTTTGCTGATCAGGTGACTTAAAGATATGTGATCATACACTGTCCAATCAAACTCTGATCCTCTTATTTTTTTCTTTTCTTTTTTTTTCTTACAGAAATCAGCATAAATGAAGACACTGAATATACTCAGCTGAGTGCATTGGGATGTCTTCAGAAGTAATTAAAATAATTAGATACTATGGGAATATTTTTGTAAAATATGAAAATACCTATGAATATAAAATATAGTAACATATAATAGATTTCCTAGCACATAAAATACAAATAATAGTTTATATTAAAATTTTAGGCAGTTTTAGATTATGCAGGTTTAGCAGTTTTAGGTTATGTTAAATTTATTACTGAGAATAATTTTATCTATGTAACATTTGTGATTTTTGTTTTGATCTTAATTTTCCCGAAAGGCTCCAAATACTTACTCTGAGATTAATTTTGGAACTTCATTTGTCCTCTGCATGAACGAAGTTCCCAGAATAATGATCCTGCCCAGATTGCATTGCCTCTTTTCAAAATCCTGAACATGGATGTGAGACTTTGTCACAGTTCATAAAGTTGCAACTTCATGTCTGATAGTCTCTCTTTGCTTGGAAGTTTATGACTGAGAAGCTATCATATGCTTATTGAGGAAACTTATTCATAACATTTTGATTTTTCAGTTGATTCTATATTTGTTTTTCTCCTAATTTTAAGTTGATTTTTAAAAACATTTCCTTGATTTTCTCTATTTATTAAAAAGAGAAATCACATCCATTATAATATTTTATTTAGAGGATATAATTTGTGAACTCCGAAATTCTATGGATTTATGCTAAGTAGTTAGAGTTGATTTGATTTGGGATATTGAAAGTGAAGTCAATGATAATTTTGTAAATGAGTTAATTATGAAAGTTGTAAAAGTTTTCTTGTAATTTCCTTAAAATAAATATGATTTATTAATAGTTTGCATTTATAATATTATTAGGTAAAATATGAAGATTATGAGAAATTTATTGTAATATTTTCTTGACACTTAAACATGGAATATCCTCAAAATGCTTAACATATATTTACACATTTTGCAAAATATATTGTATAATTATAAGAAATTTACTGAAGACACGATTTTAAAATAGAACTATTTTTACTTATTGGGCCTTCCAAATATATTCAAGTATTTTTATATAGTCCAGAATATTATGACGGCTAATGATAAGAAATCAATATTAGAAATAAACTAAAAATGTATAAAATAACAAAAACTGTATCAACAACGATTACAATTGCAAAGGCCAAACTAGAGCATAAACTCTAATTTTGCCTATCAGAAGTCAAAATGAATTTCTCCAGATACACTGAATCGGGACAGGATTTTTGTAAATACAGAGTTTAGGAGTTGATTTCTCTCACAAGGATGTGTAAAATACAGGGTGGAAGCACTCTCTCTTGCTCTCTCTGTCTCTCTCTCGCTCTCTGGCTCGCTCTCTTGCGCACTCTCTCTCTAGCGAGCTCTCTGGCTCTCTCTCTTCCTCTGGCTCCTTCTCTCCTCTCACCCTCCAACTTCCCTTCCTCTCCTTCCTTCCTTCTCATCTCTCCTCTGCTCCTCTCTCTTCTGCTTTTCTCACTCCCTCCCTTTTCCTCTCCTTCGATTGTGATACACGGAATCATTTGATGACTACTTACACAGAAACCTGAAAAACTATGTTAAACATCATAGTCACTTAGTTGCCTCCATAAAATATTATTTTAACGTCTTGATAAAGAAATCTCAATGTATTTTTATGCTTTGTAAATGTTAAATTATCCCTCAGTCCTCAGAACTGCAACTGTTGCTACCAGTGTGAGGTATGATGGACCCAAAGTAAATATACCCATTTAGCCTCGCTACTTTTAGGAGCTTATTTAGGTGTTTGAAGAAATTCAGTCTCCCTAAAATAGAAGAATAATAAATTCTCTATAGAATGTGAATTTAATCTAAAACATTTTGCTATTTGTATCCAAAACTATATCCAGTGAACAAAATGTGCTATATATTTTCCATCCATTTAAAAAATAACATCAAAAAGTAAACAGACTGAAAGTAAATGGTAAAGTATATATAATACCATAAATTAGATACTCACCAAAAGTTTTTGATTTTATTAGGACTGAAAAATATCATAATATCATATTAACAATAAAGTATAGAAATCTATTATAAACTCTAAAACACTCAAAATACATTTATTATGAATAATAGGTTTTACAAAGATTAGCTCTTTGGAAAATTTCCTACATGTGTATGTGGTTGTGTACTAATGTATTCAGAAGCTTTCCCACATACAATGACATATAAATAGTATTTTGGACCTATTAAAACATTCCTTAAACAACAAAGAAGCAATATGATACTTAAACAAATAAATTAATGTGTTTTCAAGCACGTTAGACTACTTTTCATAGCTATTTGATATTTTACTGCATTCAACCTTTCTGCTGTATTTTTGAGTTATCATTTTAAAAAGATGAACAGAAAATAAAAGGAAAAGTTACACCATCAAAATTGTGGATTTTCTAATCTCATCCCTGTGACACGAAACATTAGAAACATATTTATTTGTGGACTTCATTTTAAGACTCAGCTAAACACTGATAGCTATCTCCAAGATGAACTTGCTAATGTGTTAATACTACTCATTTGTTTTCAGTCTCAAACTAATTATGAGTTCAGTCTTACAGTGTACCACATTACGGGTACTCTAGCCATTAGTTCATTTCAATTAAATGAAAGTCTTCCAGTGATTAAAGGTGAATAAATTATTAACCCAACTATAAATTAAAGAAAGATTGCTCATTGATGATGAATAATCCCATATTTCATTATCATATAGGTCTCCACATATATATCATATATATTATTTCCAAGGAAATAACTAAAGTACGGATGTTGGACACCATTTTGTCTAGCTTTTCTTCTTTTTTTTTTTTAGCTCTTTTATTTTGTTTGTTTTGTCTTTGTTCCAGTATTTAAAACTCAAAAAAATATATTGTGATATTATTTCTAGGTCTACTTTCTAACTATAAAAAGTCAACAGCACTGTCTCTTTCCTTTGGTTTTATCTGGTCTAATTTGTATTATAACATAAACCATTTCATGAAACAAAATTTCAAAGTTGGCTCTAAGCTTATTTCTTAGTTTACTTGAAAAAAATATATGATTAAAATAAGCTAAAAGCAAAACAAGTGCCAGGACATTACAGTAATATTTTTTTGTGCTTAAAAGATTGAATTTCATGGCATTTTATCCTACATATGAGTTATATACAAAAGGTAAAGATATTTCAAACGACATTGCACTAGAGGATCTGAAAAAAAAAAGCAAAGAAACAAAAAACACTAATGCTAATATGCTTTGTTTTAGGGTGTAACATATGTGCTAAAGTATACAAGCCTGACTATTCTTTTTAATACAACTTCTAGATAATGGGGAGCTCATGTAAGAGGGTCAGGTATATGGAAGAAAGCAGGCAGAAGAAAAATTGGATTTATCTATAATTTTTCTTTTCCCAAAAGTAAAGTCTATAGGAAACCTGAAAAATTCATAGCTCCACATTCCAAAAAATGATATTTAGTTGTTAACTATAATATTTTGGTTAATTTATGCATTTTACTATGCTTTCATAATAAAAAATTAAAACCAGTGTAATGAGGAATACTAAAATATCTCAAATACTTGCTATGAAAGATAAAATAGTGTTGGAGAAATCTCCATGACTTGCCGATCAAGTTGTTAATTACCAAATTGTCTTTCAAATAAGCTGATTTTTGACAGAGCACGTGATTAAAGCAATTAAAATATCCAGAAACAGTGAATTACTTCTGCGAATCTTATAACTTATCACAATTAACAGTTCATCGATTTAACTGAAAGCTTGGAGCTAAAATATGATAATGAGAAAATAAAACCACGTTGACTAAAATAATGTCATCATCCAGAGTAACTTGGTCTCAAAAATATCATCCTGAAACCCCTTTAGTTTCAGATTAACTCAGGCTCTAACATTACCTCAAGTCTTAAAAGCTAGTGAGGAATGAATTTTTTTTGTTTCTTCCAGTTGTATTATTAACCGTATTCTTTTAAAATTATCCCGATAGTAGGCATTATTAACAATCACCTTTAGATGGGCTGTGACGAAAAATAAGAAATGAAAAGGTTGACTTTTATTGAAAGGGTTGTCATGCAAAAAGAAGAGCAGATTGGTTTTTATTATGAAAATATGCCAAGCTTGTTTCTATCTCAGGACCTTTGCATACACTATGACATCTGTCTAGGATGGTATTTCTCAGACTTTTCAAATAGGTAAATTCTTCTCATAACTGAGGTATACCTGTCACTTCCTCAGAAGTACCTCTTTCTCAGTCTATACAATATTCCTTTTTTGGCCAATTACTCTTTAAAATCTGTTACTGTACCTCATGATCCTTCCAGGATTTGTTACTTGAAATTATATGTTAAGGAATTTTGTTGTCCTTTCTACTAAAATCTCTATAATATAAAATAACATAGTTTAATGTTTTTGTTTCTTAATATGTTTCCATAGTCTACAAGTATGTATGAAATATAGTAGCTTTATGTTCAATGATGTGTAGAGTAATTTTAAGCAGGGAACAGTTTTTACACAGGAAGAGTCATAATTAAAAAATCATAGAGTAATTTGGGGAAAATAAGCTAACAAAGGTTATTTCTTGGTTTAATGACAATGGTTTTATAGCCATACATTTGACCAAAAATGAGCAAATGACAAACAAACAAGCAAAATAATTATTAAAGCCAGAGAAACTTTCAAGATGTGAGTGCTATAAATAAGATTTGTGTATCAGAAAAATAAGCAGGAGATTTATAAAGAATACATTTTCAATCTTTGTAGTCGGTGAAGACTAGAGATGAAAGTGTTCTTTTGCAGACTTTCAACTGCATGAGAATGAATGAGATCACTCAGATTGAGAGATAAGAAAATAAATGAATAAGGACAAATCTTTGAGATACATGGGATAAATGAGTTAACCAAACAAATTGAGAAGCATAGGGGCCAGGAAATTAGCTCAGTGGTGCCATGCCTGTCTTGCAAGTGCAAGGTCCTGAGTTCTAACCCCAGTAGCCCCCCCCAAAAGAAGCATAAATACAAAAATAAGCTTAATTTCTGGTCAATTAGAAATAATATTTTAATGACATGATATTAATGAGTTTATATGAAAACTAGCAAGAAGCTATTGAATTGGACATTAGAAGTCAATTATGACTACAAATGAGGATTCAATTTGATTGTTGACAGAATGGTAGATATGAAAATAAAATAGAAAGAATCAAAGTGGAAAACCTGGTGTCTTAGTTGCTTTCTTGTTGCTGGTACAAAATACCTGACACCCACAAGTTAAAGTTGGAAAGACTTAGGTCACAGTTTGAAGAGGTTTCAATCCATTTCAGCTGACTCCAAGGCAGGGTGGTGTAGGACAGGGGCATCACAGAAGAAAAACTGTCCATGGAATGACAGACAGGAGGCAAAGAGCAATGAGGATGCCTTCTTTCTGTCTCTTTATATTCTATCCATGCTATAAGCCTATTGGTTAGCACAACTCACACTCAGGTTGGGGCTTCCCTGTTCAATTTATCCATCCAGCCACACCCAAAACTATGCTAATAAATTAGGGGACTGATACAGTTATCACACCCCTAATCCAGCATCACACACCTGTGATCAAGCCACCTCCCAAAAGCCTTGTCTATGAGTACCTGAAACATTGAAGGAATATCTAGATATAAGCCGTAATACCAGAATTCACAGGTGTTCCATTTAGCTTGACCTAAAGTAAGGGCTGCTCCAAGATTTGGTGAAAGGTGACTGAGTCTTTTTTCCCAGAAGGACAAAAAACTCAGAAGAAAGAATTATTTATAGAGAACAAAGGTAAATATTCAGCAATAGAGAACTATCAGAATAATATATTTTCATTTATTTTCAATCAAACCACTGTAAAATTTAACATTGTAGAGGATATAGTATGAGCATATAAAACAGCAATTGTGATTTAATGAAAAATATTTTTCAATCAACTCCTGATCTAACAATTAATGTTAACTTCCACTATCAGTCTCAGTGACTCATATGCTATTATTAAAGTTATGAGAATATTAAATATACCCCCCAACTCCTATGTGGATAGCTGGGTCCCAAATGAAGCAGCATTCAGAGGTGAAGGATTTGTGAGGTGACTGGATGTTATTGTTTGTACCTAGATGTCCCACCAAAGCCTCTCATGTACATAGGTAGTGCTTTTTCAGAAGTGGCTGGATCTAGAATGTGTGATGCTAGGATGATTGATTCATGGTGCAGTGCTGGGATCTGGGGCACTATGATTAAGGGTGTGAGGGCTGCATGCCCTAAGTAGCCCGGAAAAGATATAAGGGAATGAAAGAGTTGTAATCATGCCTTGTTGCTTTGCTGCCTTCTGCCTACCATTAACTGCTTGTCCTCTACCATGCCACCCTGCCTTGGACCCAGCAGAATATGGACTGAAACCTTTACAAACTGTGAGCTAAATAAAGCTTTCCTTCTTTAACTTTGGGTGTTTGGCATTTTGTCTCAGCAAAGAAAAGTAACTAAGACACTGGAAAATGAAGGTTCTCACCTCATGAATGGATTAATCCATTGTATGGATTCATAATTTAAGGGGCTATTGGGAAATGGTAAAAAACCTTAGGAAATAGTGCCCATTTGGAGAAAGCAAGTCATTTCAGGTGTACTATAGGAAGGTTATATTTTACCCCCAAATTATCTTTTGCTCAGTCATTCTCTTTCCTAGCTGCCATGAACTAAGTTGTGTTCCTCTCACAAATGCCTCTCCACTATGTGTTACCTCCCTGTAAGCCACATAGCAACCAGAACAAGGGACCATGGGCTGAAACTTCTTAAACAGAGAAGAGAAAATGTCTTTTTGCTTATAAACTTTTTATCCCAGGTCTTTTGTCACAAATGTGAGTAACAAAATATGGTTTCTGTCTTGTTTGTAAAATTTGAGGTGAACAAGTTTAATGGAATTATTCAGCCTGATAATTCTAGGGAATTAAGGTATAGTAATTTCTTGAGGCAATGTAAACACATCCGAAGTGCAAGTGAGATTTGAAATTAAAGTTAAAATCACACACCTCCTTCACATGAATATATCAGATGCAATCGGCCTTTTAAGAAAGGATAATAAGGGCTGGAATTTAGCTCAGTGGTGCTGTACCTGCCTTGCAAGCACAAGGTCCTGAGTTCAATCTGTGGTACCACAAAACAAACAAACAAAAAAGGATAATAAGCTACAGCTAATCAGAAATTTAGATCTGGGAAACCTTTTAAATTATTGTATTTCTATTTCACTGAAGTAGTATCAGAGATCTATAAAATCTTAGTGAAAGATTTAACTCCCCAAAAATGGTATATTGAGAGTGCTAAAAATTCTGTACTTCCCTGACAATTAGCAAAGGAAATATGTTTACATGACGTGAGTTAAAGAGCACTAAAATAAAATATATTGCTCAGTTCTTTTAATGTTAATATTTAACGGTGATTACATCTGCCTCTTGCTGCCTCATTTTGTAATCATTCCATTTAGTGCAGCCATAGGAAGTGTGGAGAGACCAACCCAGCAATTTAGTTAGAGCCCTGGATTCTTTAATTTAAAAGAATGTTTATCTGATCAAATTGCAAGTTTCTTTTAATTACTAAAAATATATGTATTAAAATAAAATAAAACAAACTAGCTGTACCTTTTATTATTAACATTAAAGTAGAAATCTGAGTGCATAAGGGCTATTACTAAAACTGCAGGAACTATACATAATCATGCCCTGAACCTCTAAACTTTTTACAATAACTTGGAAAATCTGAGTCCTATGAGTTGATTTTATAAATTGCACACACATGCAGGACATTTCTTTGAGTTATTTTTCTTTTCTAAAGGGTAACATATTAAAGTTCCACTTGGTGTCTTTGCAAACAGACTGTAAATATCCCAGGTCTGCATTTCACCTTCTCCCAGAATTCAGATATATTTCTCCTCATTACAAGCTACAGAAATTAATTCGTGACTTAAAGACTTAAGCTTTGCTGAGAATTTCCTTATAAAAATGCTGGTTAATATGTTCCCTTAATAATACAATGGGTAATTTTTTAAAAAATACTTGATTTGGCAATTATCAGGTTAAATTTATCACACCTGTTTCTGTCATTCCTTTAATTCAGCAAGTACTATCCCCCATCCTGATATGAACTGAAGAAATATGGGACAACAATAAAATCTTAAGTCCATGAAACTTGAGTTAAGACATAAATATTAGGAAATGACTTATAAGAAGAAATATTCTCAACCACATTAAATGATCCACTCCAAGAATTTTTCCTCCTGTGTCTCTTTTGCTAATTAAAGAAGGATTATTTCTCTCTTCTGAATATTTGGGATTAACGTTGTTGAAAATTCAGTTACATTGAAAGTACCATGGGAGGCAATGGCAAGGAAGCTATTAATAGGGTGGAAGATTAAACATTCATACCCTTGAAGTACTCCTAGATACTCTGCTTTAATACAACCGACCTGAACTTCACAGGAACACAAAGAACTGAGAAATGTCCAAAAAAGAGGCCATAATGCTATGTCACATAGAAGTAATGATCCTTAAACACAAAGAAATCTCCCAAATTCTATCTTAAATGTATAGTGCATGTGCTTTTAAGAGTTCACAATAGTTTCAGAAACATTTGCAACCACAAAGAATCCCTGATAGTTTAAAAATTTTAAGTGATATGATTTCTTACAGGAAACGAGAAAGTTCACTAAATTAATCAACGATTACTAAAATTAATTTCATTTAATATTTTGACTGAGATGCACATGTCCATGAAATGTTGGCAGGAACATTCAACATATTTTCATATATCTGGAGACCATTATGGCTGACAGCATATTAGAGATCACCAAGCTGCTTGTTTTACAGATGATGGGTCAGGAAATGATGTTTATATTTTTGTTAATATGAGGATAACAGAAATGGTGTCATTAATTCTTAAGCATATTTTTTCAATGTTTTTCACATTATTGGGTCTATTAGGAGATGTGCAGATAAAAACTTTAGTTATTAATTTCAGAATATTTCAAAATTAAGAATGACTTGTAAAGTTATTCTTTTGAATAAAAAGATGGAGAACAGATGGAGATAACAGTGTTTTTCTAATAATTTTTATCATTGCTCTTCTGTGAGTTCTAACACTACTGAATGCAAGTAGTTTCTTTTAAATGAGTGTACAGTTTCTGTGCAAAGTTTCATTTGACCATCTTTGGAAACATTGATTGGATGTTTCTTTAAATATCGCTCAGCACCACATCACACTTATAGCCACCTAAAATTTCTGTGAAATACTCAGGTGAGAACAGCATTTTTAAATGTTCTAATTGTGGAACAAAATCTGTGACTTGATCTGATTTTTCTCATTTGTTTGTCCGCAAACATTTTATTTTCCTACTCTTTCTCTGACTTTCTTTTTATTGCTGTTCCTTCCCCCCCCCCAAGCACAAGAAATTGGGTAGCAGTGTAATACCCTACAGAACTATGAATATTAAAAATGTTTTCAATAGAGTTTTGTTTTACATGCACTCTTGAGATCAATTCAAACTTTGCGCAAAGTTTCAGCACATTTTGAACCAAAAATTTACTTTTCCTAATAAAAGAAATTTGCTTACATTATTATTAGGCCAGTATAATCTTCACAGAAATAGTCTACTTATTTAATGAGTTCTGCTAAGAGAGAAGATGCAAAAATATCCAGGAAAGGGGAAAGAACCCAGAATACATTAGTATAAGCTATTTTACATTTAAAATAGTAACACTAGTACTGTAGCACATGCTGTGTTTTAAATGCTTGTGCTCTCCAGAACTCTCATTGCAATGTGATTGCCATTGTGACAGTACCATCTAACACCATAATCATCAGCATTACAATTCCATATACAAAGCCAGTCCCGTGAGATCAGATTGCCTTTCCAACACACTGTGGTGTTTGAACGATGATAAAATCCATCTAAGCATACATTTCCCAGAATCCACCCTTTCACAGCACATGAGCTACTCAGGAGGTGAGACTTTTGCGAGGTGACTGGGCCATGAGTATTTTGCTCTCATGAATGGATTAATGTCTTTACAGCAGGAGTGGATTGCAATTTAAATCGTAAATCCTGAAATTTGCAATTCAATGTAAATATTCACCTGGAGATTTGGTAAAAGAGGGCTCAACCTCTGTCTTTCGATTTATAGTCTAATGCTTACTTAGCCATGTCATTTCTTTGTCTATGTCCATTAATTATTGATTATACTCAAGAAAACTAGCAACAGTGAATCAGTCCTCTCTTCTGCTCTGTCTTACCCTCTCACCTTCTGTCAAGGATGATGGATCAAGAAGGATTTTGCCAGATTCCAGCTTCTTTCTCCTGGACTTTCAACCAACAGAACTCTGAGGCAAAATATTTCTGTTCACTTAAAATTACACAGCATGTCTTACTGTATTAAAGCAGAAAAGCCAAAAAAGAATAAGACAGCAGACTAAGTACTTTCTAATGCACAGCAATTTTTTCTTTTTTTTGTAAACACATAATAGGAAGAAAAAACTAATGGTCAACCAAAAAAAAGAGAGGAAATGAAAAGGGTCAGTAAAAAAGGAAAAGACTACACTAAAGAAATAGTATCATTCACGAACTTGATTATATTAACCTTTGCCAGCTTATCTATAGGCCTACTGAAACAATATTTAATAGGAGATTAGGAGGATCCCTGACAAATCCTAACATTTATATTCCAGAGACAGTGCTTCACATAAAAGCAATTTTTGACTTAGTTGGAACATCATTTTGAAGGAGCTATTTTCTTAAATGACCATTGATGTTGGACTGAATACACCTTTAAGAAATCAAAAATGTTACTGCTATTAAATCTTGCCTTATATAGTAGAGCCTTTCTTGAGTTCAGGCAAAGCATATTAAGATATTCAGTTTATGATAATTGGTTATAAATTTATCAGCCTTTTTCAGTAATAAATAAAATATATTAGTAATAATGGCAATTATTTACGTGTATGCAAGTTATACAACTGGGATCATGGATCATTTATTTTGCATGCCCCTATTAACCCAATATCTAATTTACTGTATATATATGATTATTATAGATCTTGTTTCTTACACTTAATGTTGAAGGACTTATTTTTTTAGTAGCTCATAATAACATATACACCTTATAGTTTTTAAACTCTCAACTACTTAAAAATACTGTCTTTTGTAGAGATTTGCAAGTTTTGCTTTGTATTTCTGAAACAAATAATCTAAATAAAATGTCTAAGTACTACTTGAAATAATTAAGTCAAATAATGAATTAATGTGCCAAATTAACAGGTAGAAAATGACACATTTGTATTTAAAATACAAGAGAATTGCATAATAAGTAGAATAAAAGTACAGACACTTTTGTTCTGTTTGATAAGATAAACTGTTTATATTTGTGCTTTCAAATAAGGAGAAATAAGAATGACTTTTTAATAAGACTAGGCAGTATAAACAACCACATAGGAATGCTTACATGCTTTTAATGCAATGGGTTTGGGGAAAATCAATAGCTTGTTAATTTTTCTTTATTTTATGTATAATTTCTACAGTAAAAGTATCTGATTATGATTACTTGAATGTTAAAATGATATGGTAGAGCCATAATTGTTATGTGAGTATATTACATATAAAACGTATACATTTTATACATCATTTTATCATTTATCTTGGGGAAAACAACAAAATAAAATACTATTGTTATCATCAGTGAAGAAACAGTACACTTTTGGTCTTCATTTTCTTATATAGAGAATTATGAAACTGCAGATTGGTCTTCTTGGGAGTAGAGAGCTGAATAGTGGGACCTAAGCTACAACAAAAAATTATACAGGATATCCTGCAAGACAGTACAACCAGTATGTTTTCATTTCTCTAAGCCTAGGCTGGCCTTGGTGTGGTCTAAGGATGGTGTGGTCCAAGATAAAACTGCCCGTGGGTCCATGGAGCTCATTGAACAGAAGTGCTATTAAATCCCCAAGACCTGTGTAATATCGGAGAGTGACCAGAAGATGTAAGCATTTTAGTTCCAGAAAAAAATCAACAGTAAAAGAATATTAGAATACAGATTTTAATCTTTTACTTTTCAAAAGAGAGCAGGGCTAAATATTTTGTTCAGGATTCATGGTGAGACCCTCAAAATAGAACTCTGTCTTACTTTTCCACCTGAGGTCTGTGACCTTTCTAATGCAAAATTTCTCTGTGTTAATGACAATTTGGAGGAGATCACAACAGGGAAAATCTACTTTTGGTTTTATATTAAAATTTGACCTTATAATATGTCATTGTTACAGATACAAATAATAGCATGACTCAGAAGTTACCTAACATTCATTTCTTTCCTCCCTATATTATGTATAAAATTATAAAAACCTGTGTTATAAAACATGGGCATGATTTATGATTTTGCCACTATATGTATATGAGTGTGATATAATAAATATGTTTATCTTGTTATTAAAACATATTATGTACATAGCATTATAATAAATGTATTTGCCCTTGTATATAGAAATTGCTTAAAGACTTCTAATTCTGCTGTGGGAGTCAGTTTGGATTTGTTAAAATAATACCACATTTTTGTTATAATATAACATACTTGTTTCACTTTCAACAGTTGAGATGGAAATACAACCTAGAAGAAAAATTAATGCAAATATCTTTGTGAAAAAATGACCTTAGTTATTCCTTTAATCAACTCTTGTAAAGCAAGTTATGGACATGAAATTATGTTTTTAAGTAGACTTTAAAATAAACAAATAATGAGTAGAAAAACAGTAAGTGCTGTGATTAAATATATAAATTATCTGTTTCATCTTTCAATATATTTTTATAAACTTTCAAAGTTTATATTTATGTGTTGTATTTATTCTCTGAAGGGGATATATATGTTAAGAGTATGTTTAACAATATTTACAAATTAAAATGTAGGATGAAAATATAACAGCTTTATTTACTTTTGGGATACATTTACTTTATGATAATTAACACTCTTTCATGGGGAAAATAAGAATAATACTGAAAATAAATGTATGAATTACTAGTTTTTCAACACGATTCCATTAATTAACAAAATCGAATTGTACGTTTTCTTCAGGAAACATTTATGTGTGTAGCAGATAATGTAAAATGCATCAAATTTAATTGGTTTGAGTCGTGCTTTGTCTTCACCACTAACAATTATAGAACCTTTCTTAGGTGGTCGTGACACTTAATGTTACTATTCACACTCCCTGGCAACCCCTACTCAATAAAATTAGGTTACAAGGCTTCATGAAGGAGATGATACAGACATCTGCTATGTTGTATGTTGAATCTCTAAAACAGAGAACATAAACACAGATTTAAATACTTTTCTGCCCTGCAGAGGAGAAGACTCAGAAAAGAATTCTTGTGAATAAGCTTTGTTTCACACTTATATAAACCTTGGCATATTGTAATTGTCAGAAAAATTTCACCACCTAACAATAACCTTCTGCTGTCCTTTATGTAGTGTTGTCCAGACATATTGTCGTGCTGTTTGAGTGAAGAAGATTGATGACACAGCAAACTGTGGAGGCAGGCTTAGGAGAACATAGCCCTTCAGTGAACTTCGGGGCTCTAGAAATCACTTCCTTGTATGGGGATGGCAGTAGTCCCTCAAGGATTTTGATTTACAGGCTGTGAAATGCCAAAAATACAACATCAAGCAAGAGAGAGTGCTTTGAAAATAAATGGAGCAATAAACCTTTTCTTCTGAATATAGTTCATGAGGCTATTTGTTGGTGAGAAAGGAGAGTTATTTTTAAAATTTCTGAAGATAAATGAGGAATATGGCAGCTTTTTTTCAGTACAAGAAGAAAAATTATGTTTACAACAGCTCTGGTAAAATAGGAACATATTCTAAAATTTGAGAATATTTCATTGTATCACCACACTGATCGTCACTTCTAGATATTTTTAATAAATGGGATCCAAATATTTCTAAAATTTGTACAAAACAAACAAAAAACTCCAGGCTGCTGTTCTCTCTTACAATTGCATAATATTGAGTTTCATTTTAACTCAAATATTTAATGGGATGTCAGTTGCTTAACAACAAAAAAAGCATCTCATTAGACTCAAGTTTTATTATCTGTCATTAAAAGTCTGCCTAAGCATAAAGAAAATACAGCATTTTATATGACTATGCAGGTTGTTTCAGTGGTGCGGAAGTCAAAATCTCCTTTCCTTTTTTTCAAATTTTTGAAGGACTGGGAAATGTGGTGTGATCACTTCCCGTTTTGGCTTAATCGGAGTCTCTGGCTTCCCCAGGGAAGGCGAGGGGGCAGGAGGTGAAGAACAAAAGAAAGGAGCGTGAGATCCAGCTGCATACTTCCAACTTAGTCATGTGGCAGTGCTGTCTACTGTGTAGTCAACGTGTTCACATGTGAAGGTCTTATCATGGCGAAGGACTTTGTCAATTGAGGAAAAGAAAGCAATAGATTAAAAATGCTTCCCCTTGAACTCTTTTGCAAAGTTTTTGTCTAACGCATATTTGAGAACATTTTCTTGATGTGGGCAGTGACAACAAATTACCACAGGGTGAGGTGGATTAAATAACAGATATTGAGTCCTCACTGTGCTAGAGGCTGGGAAGTCAAAGGTCAAAGTGCCAGCATGTCCTCTGTCTGGTAAAGGCACTCTCTCCCTGTGTCCTTGCACAGCTTAGAGGGCAGCAGAGAGAAGAAAGTTCTTTTGTGTTTCTCCATATGAAGGAGAAACATATAAAGGGCTCCACCCTTGTGACCTAATTACCCCTCAAATCTTCACGTGTGGGTTACATCATATTATGGATTTAGGTTTTATTACATGAACTTCAGAAGGACACAAACTTCCTTCCATAACAAATATCAATATAAATACTGTGTTAGATAAGCCAGTATCATCTTCAAAGGCCCTGTATTGTAACCTTTACTTTTTTTTCTTTAGCGTTAGTAACTAATACTTGGGATTTGGGCCACTTATTATGTTCTTTTTATTACTTTGAACTTCCTTAACACAGATAAGTTGAAAGTCTATTTAAAATCTTTTTTATTTGAGTAATCAAGGACTCCTGTGATCAACTCTGAAGTAACATAGTTTAGTAGTGGTGTGAAGAATTTTGTTAAAATAACTCATGAGGACCAGAGTACTGACAGAGCCATGCATGTTATACAAATGGAGTCAACTGAGTTCTACAGTTACCAACATATACTCAAACGTGAAGGTGCTGCTCAAAGACAAGAAGAATGAACTGATCCCACAATAACGCCAGCAGGTCCATGTATCAATAAAGTGTTAAATAACACACTTCCGAGTAATAAAGAATGAACTATCTTTAAATGACTGCATATATGTTTTTTTTGTTTTGAAAAAAATCTACCAGGATTTTTATTTTTGGAATGGGTAATAAAGAATCTGATCATTGTATTTTTTAAAAAAGAAGCACTAAAAGTAAGGAGGAAGAAATGGAGGAGGAAAGAGAGAGGGAGAAAAAGAGGAAAGTAAATGAGAAAGTAAAAGAAGATCGAGAAAAGATTATATGAGCAATATCATTCAAGACTAACGAGCAGAGCTGTGAAGTCTGCTCAGTCAGCTGAGGGTAATCCAGTTCCTTTTCCTATTATTCCTTCCAGTATTGCTTTGGTGGCAGTGTCCTTGAAATATTTCATACATTTCAATTTTTCATGTTATAATATGAATTTCTTAAAAATAACTTATTATTTAATCACCAGTACCAACCATAGTACTTGCAACATAGTAAATATCTACTGTTGAAAGATTTAAAAAATGAGATTTAAAAAATCTATCTTCTATTCAATTTTCAACATAGATTAGTATCCTAACCTATATGTTCATAATTTATTTGAAACACCATTATTTGAGACAGATATTGAAATATAACTCTGGAGGTAATACTGTAAATATAGAGTTTAATTTTAAGAAGTCAAAACATGCAGAAAATTCTATCATGTCTAACTTGTGTATATATTTCAAGGTTAGTTGTATTTATGACACTACCTACTTTTCCAAGGTATACAAGTCAATGCTATCTTGGGACCGTTCAATTTCTTTCATTTCTTAGGTCATTTGATTTGAGTATTTCATCTTCCTATAAATTGTAAGATGATAGCGATAGGATAAAATCAATACTCAAAATGTTATCTCATTTGTACCTAGAGTTGCTAAGTTTTGGATGAAGATTGAAGGAAAAACACAGATTAGCCAAGAGGAGAAACCAATAATGAATGAGCGGGTGACTGTAAAGTAAGTTATAAAGTAAGGTCTTTTTACATCATGAATACCTAAGAAAGAACAAACTCCTCTAACTGGAAGGTGATTCTTTTCACTGAAGTTCAGGGTCAAACTGTTTTAAACTGAGATTTGATAAGGAAAGCATATCAGAGTATAAACCATCACAATAAGTAATAAGGTCTGCAGATATTAAAGTAGATTGAGAAACATGGGAAAATGAATAAGTGCAGCTAAAAGAGTGTAGGCGCTTTGAAATAACAACCTGGATAATAAAAAAAATAGTTGAAAAATACTGAATGAACACAATATTATCATTAGTGCCATTCCCCAGCAACTTTTAGTGTGTTCAACTCTCATTTTATGGCATGCACCCTCCTTGTTTTACAAATACTATTTCACCTAGATTTAAAGGAATTATCTGCCATACATAAATATTTTAGTCAATATATTTTGTTAAAATTTAAAAATATTTATATATTCCTGCTTGTAAAGCAATATAACATAAATACTTTTTGTTCAAACTACTAAGAAGTTTAGAAAAGAAAGTGTCACACATAATCATGATTTAGAAACGTACTCCATCATCTTCCCTGGTTTGAATTGTTTTCTAAGTATTTCAGTCAATATTTGACTTCCTAGTATCTATTTTGAGCAGTGGCAAAAACATAAATCTGATGAATCTAATAGTGTTCTCTTTCCCTACAATAATTGGTTTTGGAATGGCTATATCACCCAATTCTGGTCAATAAGCCCCAAGAAGAGTTTTGGTAGAGATTTCTTAGGAGGTAAAAATATTTAGTCTTGGAAAAAATCTATAGGAACATAAGATATTTCTTTCCTACTGGATGTAACTAAGAAAGCATGTGATCTTAGAGATTTCTGGAAAACACGTTTTGTCCATGAGGGAAGCCAGCCTGTGTGGACCCTGCCAGCATATGGAATGTCATATGGAGAGGACAATAGAAGAAAAACAGAGCCAGAAATGCAGGGTGACTCTGGCCAGGGCTCTGAAGCATTTCTGGCTCTCTTTTGTGAGTTAATAAAGTTTTACTTTTTTGTTAAACCCATTCAGAGTTGGCTTTTCTACAATTCTAGCTGAAAGCATGCTAGCAAATAAAATCATTCCAATTTTATACAAGAATGAAGAGCATTCAAACGATGAGTTAAATCGCCCTACATCTCAAGCCCAGGAGCTGGTCTATTGCTTTTAATCCCAGTCTTCTGTGACTCACTACCCTCAATTCCCTCCCTCTAAAAGATCTGAAAGGTGTTTTGAATTCAACACTGAGAAATGATGATTTATGGCAATTCAAGGCTTTCCCTGGCTTTTAAAATAAAGCAGATCTTGAGATATCTATAGAGATATGGAGATATATATATCTGATCTAAAGATATATATATATATAATGTATATATTATCAGAAAAATGTTAAAAATCACCAGCTCTGAGTTTATCATCTCAATCTGGTTCTAATTTTTTAATCAAGATTTTGGCAAAAGTGGTATAATAAAGAAGTATCATCTTTTAGTAGTGCACTATTTTATAATTATATCATTACTATAAACTTCCCTAGAACCGAGCAGTGGCCCGGTTTTCTTAGTTTCAGTGAAAGTTCATAGACTAAAAGACCTTAGATGCTTGTGAAATATTTTATTTTATTTTCAATTAAAAATAATTTGTCGCAGTACTTGTTCCATCTCTCCTGGTGACACTGGAGAAGTTTCTGCACATGGTTAACAGAAATCATCTTTTACAGTGCTTCCATTAATATTTGCTGCACTTGCAGTTGACACTGTCAAACCTTGTAAACTGGTGATAAAGAATGTCCCAAAATACAGTATTCATTCCTATGAAATGTGTTAAAATATAGGTCTTGGATTATTTAAATGTGTGAAATTTGAAAAGGTTTACAAATTTAAACAAAACCTACAATACCATTTAAAAAGAATCTGTGACAAAAATGCAGAAAATAGACCATTAGGATCTTTGGAAAAAGGTCACATCTGTGAAATGGATATTCTTTCAAGAGGAGACACAAAGAATTCTTGAAGAATGAAATAAAAGAATGAAAGAATGAAAGAAAAGTATAACATCATAATAAACTGACCGTTGAAAGGAAATGTTATTGAAATTGTTTACAGGAATGATTCCAAAAGGAGATATGTAGAACAAAATGGATGAGCCTAATTCCAAAATTCACTAGTCTGTTCCATCAAACCAATTCTACTGAAGAAAACGGACATATCTTGTTTATAGCAGCACAATTTATAAAAGCTCAATCTTTAAAGTGGGCTATATGTCCACCAACAGATGAATGGATAAGGAAAATGTGTTTGTACACAACAGAGTACTACTCTGCCATAAAGAAAGATAAATTTGAGGCATTCTTACCTAAATGGATATACCCTGAGATCATAATGATAAGTGAAATAAGTCAAACATACAAATTGAAACAGTGTATGTTTTTTCTTACATATATATCTCTGTCTCTCTCCTTTATATATATTTATGTATGAATAAA
>NW_004624873.1:483844-512868 GCF_000247695.1 Heterocephalus glaber
AATTTTATTTATTTTTTATTTATTTTTTGGTATTGGGGCTCGAACTTGTGCAGCAGGTGGCAAAACCACTGAGCTAAATCCCAGCCCTACTTTAATTTTTATAATTTTTCTCTTTAGGCCTATTTTATTGAGAGGTAAGTAAAAGACATATATTGCTGATGACAGAGATAATTGCAAATAGCCATTTATATTACATGTTTAGAAAAGTGAACCCTTTTATCCTTGAAATTATTAGGCAAAACTGTTCAGGTTGGCCAAAGTAGATTAATAACTTCCAGTTCTAAAATACCATTATTTATTTACTCTTTCCAAGTCAGTTTCCTAAATGAGCAATTCTAAAGTGAGAAATAACTTGAAAAATAATGCAGCAATGAAACATATCTTGTACATAAACTAAATTCCATCAAATATTTAGAGTGAAGCATAAATGCAATCATAATTTAGATACTTCAAAAGATGTTGATATTTTGCTAAAATTTTCAGTCCTTATCCAATATAATATATATATTACATATAGAGAGAGAGACAGACAGAGAGAGAGTAAAATGGAAGATAGAAAAGTAGGAAGTAGGGAAATCTTTTTCAAATGAATGGCAGAAGAAGACACAGTGGCAAAAGGAAGGAGAGGAGGAAAAGTTGGTTTAAAAGAGGAAAAATTATGAGAAAAGAAAAAAATGGAAACGAAGTCTATGTAAATAGGGAAGGGTGGAGGGGGTGAAGGGCGCACAGGGAATGGGGAAAAAATATGAACCAAGATACATCGTGTTCAGGTACAAGCACCCAATGATAAATGTAAATGAATTGTATACCTAAAACGTACCAATAAAAGAATTTAATGGAAAAAAATAAAAACAAAAAATGAAATAGAAAAGGAATTGAAGAAAAAATGAAAATAGAGCATTTGTAAATGAGAATGGGGCTAAGAGTTGGAAGGAGCAGGGTGAGAGGGGAGACATAGAGGACAAAATCAAGCAAGAACTAAGCTGTACATGCACCATCTCCCCATGATAAACACAGTAATTACGTATTGCAAATATGTACTAATAAAAAATTAATTGCCTATGTTTATCAGCTGTAGTTATAATTGCCCAAATTTGAAAGCAAGCAATATGTTCTTCAAACTAATTTGTCAAAACATGGAAAAAAAATATGTACCATCAAAAATGGAATTCAACCATTCAATAGGTGGATGGATACATTCATGTAAAGGACATCCTAAAAAGAAGAATATTATTCAGTGCTAAGAAGAAATGAACTATCAAACTACAAAATAAGAAGAAAATGTACATGGATAGTGCCCGGTGAAGGAATCTAGTTTGAAGAGGCTGTAGAGTAGATAATTCTACCTGTATGAGATTATAGAAAAGGTAAAGCCGTGGAGACTAAAACCATCAGTATTTACCATGAGCCAGGGTAAAGCAGAAATGTTTAGCTGGAGCACAGGGTATTTATCAGGTAGCGAAAATATGTAGTATGGTATTGTAATAGTGGGTAAATGTCATCACACATTTAGCCAAGCCCATAGAAAACACAACATGTAGAGTGAACCTCAACGTAAATAAGGTCTTTGGGTAACAAGGATGTGTCAGTGTAGGTTCATTAGTTGCAACAAGTGTACCCATCTGGTGAGAATATTGAGAATGACGAAAACTATGCAAATGTGGGGGCAAGATATAGGAAGGATAGCCATTACATTTTGTTATGAGCCAAAAAAGTAAAAGGGGAATAAAAAAGAAAACAAATACATTCATGGCCTTCATCTATTCTGGTATCATAATGTATGTATAAAAGAAAAAAAATTTATGCAAAAATCACATACAAAGATTTAAGTATGAGACCTCCAAATCATGATAACTTACTAAATTGTCTATTTGAGACTTTAAAAAATTCTGTGTTTTCTTGTTTAGCTTATAATTTCTAATTCACTTGAAGTATAAGACTTACATTGCAAGACTTACATTACATCTTTATTGCAATCCAGTTGTCCTCTGCATTGTTAGTTTAATTTTGTGAGTATCATAATTTGATAGCAGTCCTTGTTTTCATAATTTTGTAACAATTGTTCATTTGATTTCTTTAAAAGGAAGAGGTAATATTTAACAACAACAATAAAAATGCCACAAGCCAAGCAAAACTTGTTTAATAGAAATAAAATTCAATTCAATTTTATAGTTCCACAGTACTGTACTTGTTGACATAAGTGAAGGCCCCGCGGGTTAGGCATAGTTAAAGATGCGGTTACACTCAGAGGAAGGATATATAGTCAGATCGGGAGGATTATTTTTGGTTTTACTTTGTTTTGTTGCTATAATTTTAAAACTGTAGGCAAAGGAAGAATTGATTTCTGTTATCTTACTTGACTGAAATACTGTCAAGGGGTTTCATTAAAATGATTCTATTTTCCTTCTAGTACAAGGTGCTACATCAGTGTAAAATACAACAGAATGGTTTCTACAGGGGCCTTGACAAAGTGTCTGGCAGTGTTTGGGGAAGGGAGCAACATATGGCCCGCTGCCCCCGGATTGTACACTGCTGCTCTCCACGACTCCTCTTCCTGCAAAATGAGATTTCCACTACAGTGGAGAGATGTGCTCCTCCTGCCTCTGACACAACATCCCTTTCACAGCGTTGTTTTATAGACTGGGAATTGTATTTTGCTGAACCCGAAGAACAGTATAAATATAATCATACTTGAAGAATAGAAAAGAAGTCGTATGAAATTTTAACTGAAATTGTGAGATGACAAAGATATCCTCAAGCAACAATGTTTTGAATTCAGAAATTGTCTATTAAAATTGTTCTAAATATATTTCAAGTATGTGAGCACCTAACGAAATCCATTACCTATCTTAATTCTGTTGTCATAATTAAAATGCTCTCTCTAATTCTAGATATAATAGTATGAATTATCCTGGAAATATTTATGTACGTACTTCAAGGTCCCTCTCATCTGTCACCCCCCTGACCCCTCTTCCTGCCAGTCATTTGTTATCTGTGCTCTTTATTTCTTTACCAGCAATAAATATAGTGTGATTTATTTTATGAATCTCCCCCTATACGCAGCATTGCATTTCTTACAGTTCAGATTCCAAATGTGAAAAGAAAGTAAGTGAATGTTTCTGTCACTCCAGTGGGGAAGATGATTAGTGTGGTATGTTCACAGATGTTGAATTACAACATAAAGCCAATTGAGGTCACTTTAATTCTGGCAGAATACTTATACAAAATTTCTATTGATGATACATGAACAAAATTGATGCTTAGCCACCTTATTCATTACATTTCATAAGCATTTTTCTTAAATTTAAAATGTCCCACTGACAATGATCATGTATGTGTGTGTGTGTGTGTGTGTGTATACATGTGTGTGTGTATATTTTTCAAGGTATATATTGTAATGATTTGATTTGATACAAAGTTTCATTGTATAAAAATAAGCCCAAATCAAATTAATTAGCAAAATAGTTATAGCTCATGATGCATCTGAGATTCTTAGAACTTATTTGGTTTATAATTAAAATGTGTTTCCTTATTCACAACACGTTCCAGTCCCACATCCCAAAACCTGGCAACGAAGTTCCTGCTCTCAGGTTCTCTGAGTTTGACTTCATGTTGTATTCACTTCTAAAAGTGTTTTATTGTTTTATAAATAAGTCATACTCTCAGTAAAATAATTAATATTTATTTTCAAATTTAACCTGAAGTATTTTGTTCTGTCATTCCAATCAGTAGATCTTCAGCCAACAGGTCACTCTTGTCTAGTTTTTACTTTAGTTTAATTTTATTTATTTTTTATTTATTTTTTGGTATTGGGGCTCGAACTTGTGCAGCAGGTGGCAAAACCACTGAGCTAAATCCCAGCCCTACTTTAATTTTTATAATTTTTCTCTTTAGGCCTATTTTATTGAGAGGTAAGTAAAAGACATATATTGCTGATGACAGAGATAATTGCAAATAGCCATTTATATTACATGTTTAGAAAAGTGAACCCTTTTATCCTTGAAATTATTAGGCAAAACTGTTCAGGTTGGCCAAAGTAGATTAATAACTTCCAGTTCTAAAATACCATTATTTATTTACTCTTTCCAAGTCAGTTTCCTAAATGAGCAATTCTAAAGTGAGAAATAACTTGAAAAATAATGCAGCAATGAAACATATCTTGTACATAAACTAAATTCCATCAAATATTTAGAGTGAAGCATAAATGCAATCATAATTTAGATACTTCAAAAGATGTTGATATTTTGCTAAAATTTTCAGTCCTTATCCAGATGTCTGGCAGTGTATAAGGAAAACAAAAACACTTTGTGAATAAACATAAGCTCAATTACTCCAAAATGCCACTTTCCACTGATTTCCAATTTTCTTTCTAAGAGAGGATATAATAATGGGTTGGGTGATTGTAGAGATTAACAACTCTGGAGTCTAAGAGCAGAATAACATAGTGCACTCATTAGTCATTTCAATGCCAGCACCATTTTAACAAAGACGCAATTGGGTAATCATGAAAGTTTTCATTTTGTTTATTGCTTTAGTCATTTTAATATGGCCTGAAATACGTTATGAGAATGTATGTCAAAACGTAACTATGACATCTAAAATTAGCCCATGATTGAGTGTGTTATACATATATTCAGCCTCAACTTTGTTATCTTTTATCCTCAGTTGGTATTTACTTTCTATGTTCCAAAATACCTAATAGGCTAATAGGCTAATAGGCCTAATAGGCTAATAGGTCTAATAGGTCTAATAGTTATATAAACAAGTAAATTTTAATTTTATCTCTCACTAGGAGAGAAAACAAGTGTTCATAGGATTATGGCCATTTAAGAAATATTTGTCTGAAATATGATTAGTCTTATTAAAAGCAATTCCAGGCTGATGCAATCAATAAGAATGGTTCACAGGGAAATTCAGAACAGGCTCAAAAACAACAATTCTATGTAATGTGAAAGATACTCTTTGAGTAAAGATTATTGACAGATCTGCCACTATGACACATATTGAAAATTTTAAAGGTGTGATTGTACATCTATATTCAAGAATCTGCCACGCTCACTTTCAAAGATGCCCAAGAGACCTCCCTAATTAAGACCATTGCTAGGATCCAAAAATCATCCCCCTGAAAGCAGCAACTAAAAATCTGGAAATTCAGGCAATAATGACTATTACAAGTCTGGAATTTTAAGCATTGAAAAAAGACTGAGAATCCTCCACCATTTCCATTCCCTGGCCCAAAGGCAGGCCAAAATGTACAGTTATTGCCAGCTGTACTCACAAATGAAAATCAGTGATAGTGACTCAAGCTGGTAATAGAAGGGCAAGATCAGAAAAAAACAAAACAAAACAAAAAACCCTGTTAAATCTCTTTTATGTTTTGGAGAAATTTAAAATCAATTTCATAAAAGGAGTGAATTATAAATTAACAAAAGAACTCTGCTGAGATCATATTCAGGCATCTGCAGTTTATGTGTAAGGGTGAATGTGCATGTATTCAAAATGAGCTGCATGTGAGGAATGTACGAGGTGAGATAGATGAGTCTGGTAAATGTTTCAATAAGAAAAGATTACAGGAAAAGACATATTGCCATCAACTCCCCTCTCTTCAACCACACTTGTCCCATGTGCTTGCTGCTTTCTGAAGCAGTTCTAGAAGTTCTCTTTCATAGGCATCTTTAGTTACACCATCATGGCTGCCTCTGTGTCCTAAGTTTATTCAAAATCTTTATCTTTCACAGTCTTTTTGGCTTTGGGGAAGAGCCAGAAGATGCATGGCATTAGGTCTGTTAATAAGTCAGTGACACATCCCATAGTATTTTTATGAGCCTGCTTTTTCATTGGATGGCATTTGGTAGCAGCATTTGCTATAGTTTTGATCACACCATGGAAAAACACTCAGGAAAGAGAACATCCAGAACTGCTTCAAACACTTGCGAGCACAGTGGGATAAGTGTGTTTGAAATGAGAGGGATTAATTTTGAGAGGAATTAATGACAATGTCTGTTATTGTAACATTTTTAATTTAAACATTCAGAGTATATTTTATCATTCCATACATGGCAATAGTTTAAGACTATGAAGTGTATGACTTGAAGTATTTCTTCTGTTTTTCCTTCATCACCTCTGAACTGTGATTCTCACACTTTGCTTTCTTATTGACTTCTAAGAAGCCTCTCAGCATAGGCAGTGAATGTCTGGAGCAGAGATTATGGGCTCATTATCTGCTGGACTTGAGCAAGAGCAAATGCCTTGCCTGTGGTGGGCTGGATGAAGAGCTGCTGACCTGGGGATGTGATGTCCAGAGAATCTGCACGTTAGACTTATGTCAGATTAAGGCAGAAATAGGGCTGCGGGGGGTTCTTCATCAGCAACTGCATGACAGCTTTGTCTGACTGAAGCTGAAATTCTCTCCCATTCCTTTTCATTACCCATTTAATTGTATTCACCACTGATTCTCTACAGACACCAATGTTGGCAATATGTGTGAAGTGGTAAAACCAGAAGTAGAACAAAGAGGGCAGAAAGAAAGGGCTCTTGGGCAAGTGATGAAGATGAAAAAGGATTTGTGAACAACCACAGTGGTCGAAATTCTTTAATTTAACTGAAAAATGAGATTATAATATCAATTGCCTGTGGATATAATGACAGTTAGGGGCAGGTTTAAACATCGTTTCCTACAAAATGTCAGTTTATTGGTTCTTAACGACTTGTTTTCTTCTAGTAGTGTTTGGAAATTAAATACACATAAACAAAAACCATAAAATTCTGTCTTCTCTAAGAACTATCTCAAACACACTGTCACAAATTAATACTTTCAGTAAAAATTCTAGTACTTAGAGGAAACATTCCGGTGACTTGGTGCCTTAGAAATGCCATGCTTGTTGTTTGTATCATGTGTCCATTCAATACAGGCAGGAGTTCTTTGAAATATCCATCAAATTTCTATGTTTGAAGTAATGTACTGAAATATGTCTATCTTTTTAGTCTTCTCTGTTTTTGTTATACTTAATTGCAGTGATTCTCAAAGACTGACAATTTTTATGAAATGCTTTCAAATAGCCTCTTTAAAAGTAAATCAGACTCCCATATCATTGTCTAAAATGATTCATAAAATCAACATTTGTGATTCAGAAAGCACTAAGCAGGAAGTAGATGAATGGTAATGCCTTTTCCTGGGGTGTTATGGTACAATAGTAATTGTCTACATTACTGACCCCATGGGAAATATGTGTGTAGAAACTAAATAGAAGAAAAGTTTCGAAAATAAATATTATATATTCTAACATTACATTAAAGACTGAAAAGTAAATCCTATGGAGTTATTTCTACTTGTTTCCCCACCTGTCCTTCCCTGGGCTTGCCTCTTCTAGCTTTTTCCCAGGTGGATAGTTATCAACTCTGGGGCAAATTAGAGTCACTGGGGTAACTTCAAGTAAAATTCATGCTTATACCTCACTCTCAGACACTAGTTTCAAATGCGATTTGAAGGCATAAGTATCTTTAGGTATGATAAATAGAGGTACACGCAGGTATTCCTACAAATGCAATCATATTTGCACATGATTACACGTGTAAGTATAAAAATGTATGTGCATCTGCATCAAACAAAATGTATATGTATTTATAAGCAAGCATAGTGTTAATATATTACATTAACTTTATATTCTAATGTATTTGACATAGATCTTTATAAGTTGTATTTAAACCTGTGACAATGATGACATATATTTATGGATAAATGTGAAATCAGGCTGCTAATAGTTTTCACAAGGCAAGTGAAATAACATCAGTTGCTTAGAATTATAATTAATTTAAAATAACTTCTACTGAACAGCTCTTATGTTCAAGTCCTTGGAATGTTGTAATGAAGAGGAATGGTGAAATAGGATGGAGAAGTGTGCCAGAACCAGAAAGCATATGTTCATCCATTATTTGTGCAGGAATAGCTCTTAGAATTTTTGATGCATGATATAGACCTTTGTAAAGCACAGGAACAAAAATACATGGCCCAGATTTGAACTGTGGCCCCTTACAATATGAGTCTGCTCAAGACACTCCAGTGATTTCTCATTTCTCTCAGAGTGAAAAATAACCAGTTTTCAGAATGTTGGAAATGTCCCAGTTTGTCTTGGTCCCTGGTTCCTGTGTAACCTCAACACTTGTTATTTCTTTTGTCCCCTCCAGTGTCCAATGTTCCTACTCTGGCCCAGAAAATCCCCAGTGATGCCCCACGACCTACAATACACTCCCTAGGTCTGGGAATGGCAGCCTCCCTCAATTCCTGGAGATTTTATCCTAATGTCATCTTTCCCCTAAACTTTTTCTGGATGTTTTACTAAAATTTCAATCCTTGCCTCTAAGCACCCCCAACTCACACACACTCTTTGTATCATTTACTACTTTGTCAAATTCCTTCAGGATGTGTCTCTGTCCAATGTGTTTCATAATCTAACTTCCTCACTTAGAGTAACGTGAGGGCAGATTTTGCGGGTATATATTTATAACCTAAAATTCATCACTCAAGCCATTTTAAGTGAACAATTCAGTAAGGTTTGGCAGGTTTTTAATTTTGCACAGCTACCACCAAAATCCATCTCTAAACCTTTGTTATCATCCCAAATAGAAACCACAAATAACTTTGTAATTCCTTCTTCCAACCCTTGGAAATTTCTATTTTATGTTTTGTATCTCTTAAATTGCCTGATTTAGATACCTTGTAGAAACAGAATTATGCAATATTTACCATTTTGTGTCTGGCTCATTCCCCTTAGCATAAAGTTTTTAAGATTTGTGCTTTTCTTGCATGCATCAGAATCACATTTCTTTTTATATCTAAATAGGACTCCATTGTATATGTATACACAATTTGCTTATCCATTTATCTGTTGATGAGCATTTAGGCTGTTGCCATTTTTGGCTTTGAGAATAACGATGCTAAGTATATTGATGTAAAAGAATCTATTTGAGGCCTCATGCGTATTTTAATTTTTTCTCTATGCCAGTACACTGTCTGGAATATACTAAAAATGTATTACAAATAAGTGGCATTTAAAAAGACTTTGTTTCCATTTACCAAGACTTTGGAGGCATTGAAGGAAAGGCAGGGGAATGGGGAAAAAATAAGAATCAAGATATATTATGTAAAGGTACAAATCTCCAATGATGAATGTCATTATATGGTATACATAAAATGTACCAATAAAATTAATCTAAAAAATAAGTAGCATTTTGTTTTTATTTATTTTTGCTCTTCTCTTTTGAACCCAGAGACTGATATTTGAGGATCTCATTGTATTCCCTTGCTTCTTGTGGAGTAAACTATGGGGGAGCACTAGTACAAATTCCCCGGGCAGGAGAGAGGTCTCAGTTCTCAATGCCTCTGTTTCGGTGCGGTTCTTTACATTGCTACAATCTCATCCTGGACCACAGTGTCACAGCACATATGACGTGTACTTGCTCCATAACTTATTCTCCCCCGTCCCCTCCCAGTGGAATGTGGCAAAAACCCCTTTTCTTAGCTCTAATCAAATCTGAGAGTTTCTCCTTTTCCTACATGCTTTCTCAACTCTGGTCATAACTTCTCAAATAACCACTTCATTGATTTTGTCCTTTTTGTGTTAAATACTTTCAAATTTGTGATCTGTTTTCTGCTACAACTCTCACAGATATACAGGTATAATTACAGATATTTTGAATAAATGAATGAGATTTTAAAAATACTCACAGGTATTCAAAGGATTCCACACACCTTTTAGATTTAGTTTCTTAATAATTTAGAATATAAAAAAAGGAAAATGACTTCTGGGATCCAGCTTAGTAAGAGAGCTTGCCTGGAATTGTCAAGTCCCCAAGTTTAATCTCTAGCATCAAAAAACAGACAAACAAAACCAAATTAAAAGTACTGAAAACACATATAAAACCTCTTGGGTTTGATGTGGATACTATTATTTGTTTATTTGTAGACTTCATCTCAAAGTACCTTAAAACTTATCACCATCTCATTTCTATTGAAATTTAATCTGAAATTATATGAGAAGCATGAAAATTTGGCTGTAATGTACAATAACATGTCTGTGTGGCATTGGATATTCTCAAGACTGCATATCTACAGTAATATCCTATAATAAATTAGATAATAAGCTAAAGTAACATGAAAAATACATTGGTAAGCGATTACAAGACTGCAAATATCATCTACTTATCTTCAATTTTATTTTGTTGTTCAGAAGTATTTATTTAGAACAGGTACAGAAAAGATCTTAAGGTCATCATTTTCAAGTGAATCCACTAACAAAACCAGGGTGAGCCTCAGTTACCACCTAGCTCCTGTCCTGGGGGCTGGGGCTGGTCTACCCCCCTCTCCTTCAGTCTAGCCCTAAAGCAGGGGAGGCACAAGCAGCACTGGCCCCAGCTGGCAGGCCCTGTCCAGAGAAGAGAGGACAAAAGGCTCTTCAGGGCTTTCTCCACCCTCAGGGGCCATCCAGCCCCCAGGTAAAACAAGCAAACCCAGGGATTTCCTCCACCCTGCCATGGCCCTGTGGCACCAAGAAAGGCTAGGACCTCAGACTGCTGCCATCACCACTACCCTGCCTCCATGCCTGGTCCCAATTCCCGTTAAGGACTGTTCATTTGAAGCTGGTCAAAGTGGCAAGTCCCTATGATCCAAGCCACTTACCAGGCCGACCCAGGACTATTGCTGTAGCCCAAGTGTTTAGGAACATACAAACCCCAAACATAAAAAGGTGTTCATATGTACTTCAGGACAGGTAAAACCAGGCTATCTGTCCTCCAGTGCTGCCCAGGAACAGCAATCCAGCCCGCCTTTCCCCCTTCATCCCACAGCGGTAAGAAACTCAGGGGTGGCTGCCCCACTGATTAAAAGTGGTGCCAAAGGCCCCTCACACCACAAATTTATTCTTGGCTAAAGAGTTGCTCTTGGTGCCCATGTCAGTGTGGGCCTGGTACCCAGTGATGGTCTTCACGGAGAGGCCCAGGCATTCTTTGTCTACATGCCCAATGTGCAACACGCTGGCCTGGTCCTCTGCCTCCCTCGTCCACACATCGATCTCATCCCCCTTGGTATGGATGTTGATGACAGCTCCACAAACTTCCTTGCTGTGCTCCTCGAAGTATCTCCAGCCACAGACAGTCCAATTCGCTGTGGCACTGCTGCTTGGCAAAACTGACCAGCCAGCGGCCACCCCGCTTATTCCTGCTGTCTTCCCACATGGGCTCGATGCCATCCTTGAACAGGGCATAGTCACACCCAGGAGAGAGTTTGCTAGCCAGATGGATGTGACTGTACATCGCCCAGAAGGCCTCCACAGTGTCAAACTTGGTGACCGGGTGCAAGTTGTCCTGCTAGGCCAGGCTGCGCTCATTCTTGAAGAACCACAGAACCCACCTGTTTTACAGGGGGTGCAGCTCTAGCTTGACCTCCTGGGGGCCATCGCCCCTAGCCTTTCCTCTCTGAGACAATGGAGTACTGATCCCAGGAGGCTTTGCAGTCTTCTCTCCTGTGGACTCCTCCACTTCCGCCTTCTATTGTTCTTTCTCCTCTTCCTCCCTCTTCTCCCTGACTTCACCCTCAGCTTCAATTGCAGGGCCAGGAAGCAGCCGTGCCAAGCCTCAAGCTCTGCAGGGACCCAGCATCTTATCCTCAACTTTTAATGCCCATAAAAAACACCTTTTCTTTGTATTGATTAGCTTACAAAATAAATTTCTATTACCATATTGATATTTCACATTGTGGTTCTAGACATTATTTTATGGAAGACATTTAAAATTATTTTAAATTTATAATTGTATTAATAGAAATGAAATTCCCAAGTGACTGCCCTGCTTCCATCTCTACAAGTAGCTCCAGGTCAGACATTGAAAGTTGTTTTTGATTTATAAATATCCTTCATCCATTCATTTAGTCGGTCCCTTACAATGAAATAGCATAGACTGGATGACATAAACAATGGAAATATGGCTGCTTGTGATTCTAGTGAAGATCATCACAAGATCCAGCTGTTAAGGGCTTTGCTTTCTCCTGAGGACTTTCTCCTTGCCTTGTGGATGGCTGCCTGCTGACTTGGACCTCTCTTGACCTTTCCCCGTGCTTACACACAAGACATCTCATCTTGCTATGTCTTTTCATGATGGTGCCTAACTCAGTGCATACATATCTATGTTTTATTTCCTTTTCGTATATATTCACGTATCTGCTTATATTACTTAATGGTCCCTATAAAGCTCTACCTCCAGATCTAGTCATATTCTGAGGTCCTATGAGGTTAGGACCTTACTATGTGATTTGGGGTAGACACAATTCACCAACCGCACAATATCCACTAAGTCAAAACAGTCACTGAATTTGCCATATTCTTTTCTGAAACTTTTTCTGGTACCATCAATCCCTGGTACCCATCAATCCTAATAGTTAACCCTTAATTTTAGTTTCCATTTTCCTTATAAAGTACCACTTTGCTTCTCCAGATCCCAATAGAGAACACTTCCCCATGGATATCTTTCCTGGCTCATGCTAACTTTCTTCTTGGTCCTCTGTTACTGGTTCTCACAAAATTATTCATTTTGGCTATTTGTACCATTACCACATGTCTCAGATTTTAGGATCATAGAATAGTTTCCTGAATGGTAGAAGGACTCCAGCTGCCAGGGTTCAAAAATCCCTAATTAGATATGAAACCACAGGGAACTTAATCAATTAACTCTCTGATCTTCAATTTCTTCATGTGTAAAGAGAATTAACAGTATTCTCAGAAGTATATAAAATGTATGAAGGAAATAAAACATATTAATTGCTTAAAAGTGAAGTGTTTTTTTTAACTTGGCATGTTATAAGTAATAACTTCTCCAATCTTCTCTCCACCTGCAGAAACTACGCAATGCTCCCTTGTGGGTGAACTAATAGCATCAAAGTATCAAAAAAATATAGTGCTTTATAATTGAGAAAAGAATAGAAATCAACACTGAACTTAAATGCAACACTGAAGACAAAGTTTAGAAGTACAAGTTAAAAGCAAGTATCTTTTGAATAAAGAAGGTTTCTATAAAGAAAGCGTTCTGGAGAGAAGAGACGTAGTTGCCATGTTTAAAGGAATATTTCATTATTTGCAATGTGAAGAAGGAAAAACCAGAAATGTCATCTTTAACAGGGATATTAGCAAAAATAGCACAGACTTAAATATATATTTTAAAAAGAGCTGAATTGATGCAGGCTTTACACACAAAACAAGAGTTCCTGATGTCGACAATATATGCCCAGAAGTAGTGGAGTAGGGCTAAAATAACAGTGTTAGGTGCCAGTGCTGAGTCAGCAGCCAGACTTCTAAATACAAGTTCACAAGGAAGTTTTGCTGCAACCCTTCTCAAGCCAAGCTCCACTTAATACCATTTTAAAGGCTGGAATGCACAGCATTTTTTAGTATTTTTATTTCTAAGCACAACTTAGAAAGCAGTTAACTCAGTGGTTCTTTCTTCTTTTTGTATGCTTGCTTTATTTTTTCAACAATAAAAGATTGGTTCTTTAAAACCAAACACTTGATTATTTTCCTTGCTCTACTCCATTTCAACTTCAAAGAGGTTTTTGAATAAAAATGAAATCTCGTTAGAATTAAAAATAAAGAGGCTTTTGAATAAGCTGTTTTCTAGGTATTTGGAAATTCAAAGTGAAGTCACTTGAAAGTAGACACTTTGGTTAGAATGAGAAGAAACATTTGGGGATCGTTCCTTAACATTAAATAATGTAGATAATTAGTTTGGGTTATCCTTAAGAGGCACATGGAAAATAAATATAAAGGAAAGATAATGAAAGAAATATTGTTCTGTCAACACAACTCTCAGCACTTCTGCATCTGGAGCTGTTAGGTGTCTTTGGAAATCATAAAGAACATAAGGTAGCTTCCAGCTTTGAAGCTGAAAACTGTCGGGCTTTCTCTTCTACGGGTCCCATGTAACAACCTTTGGTCCCCCAAACCAATAATGCACAAAAATTAATGCTTACTTATTTTTATTATGAACTTTAGAGCAACTAGTTACAACGTAGTTTGTGAGAACTTCCACTTAGTAAAATCTGCCAAAAATCACAGTATTGTGTTTTCAGTCATTCAACTTATACTTTAGTGGTTATACCATTTTAGATACACTTGAAAATACTAACCACTAGTCATTCGAGAAATGCAAATTAAATCAACACTGAGATTTCATCTCTCTCCAGAAAGAATAGTTATCATCAACCAATCAACCAATAACATAGGTTGGCAAGGCTGTGGGGAAAAAAGAACTCTTCTCCAAGTTGGTGGGAGTGGAAATTGGTACAACCCATATAGAAATCAGTATGGAGCTACCTCAAAACACTAAAACTAGAGGCTCCGTTTGACCCAGCCAGTCCCCTTCTTGGTATCTTCCTGAAAGAGTTAAAAGCATCATGCATATCCATGTTTATAGCAGCACAATTTATAACAGCTAAATCTTGGAAACAGTCCAGATATCATCAAAGAATGAATGGACAAAGAAAATCTGTTTTTTATGTATAATGGAGTATTACTTTTCCATAAAGGATAAACTGGAGACTTTTTTAGATAAATGGTTGCAATCTGAGACCATACTTTTAAGAGAAATAGATCAGACACATATGTTTAAATATCAGATTGTTTCTCTTGTGTGAGAAAGAGAAAGAATAAATAAGGGCCAAAATGGATGATAGATATTGGGAAGGAGGAAGAAAATGTTCAAATGGGAAGGAGAACAAGGTGGGGGGAGGGAGAAGAGAATGAAAGGAAAAGAAAAAAAAGAATAGAAGGAAAAAGTGAAAACAAAGATCTTATAAATACAGAGGGGAAGAAGAATTGAAGGGAGGGGAGGGGAATGGGGAAAAATTATAAAGATACATCATGCACAGGTTCAAATTACATACGATAACTTGATCGTAATGTCCATCTAAGGTATACCACTAAAATTAATTTTAAAAATAAAAATACTAAAAACAAAATACTGATCATTTCATAGGGTTACTTTGACAACATTTAGGGATGCATTTTGGAATATGAAACAGAAGACCAAGTATTTTAAGTAACATTTACTATTGACTTCACACCCAAGGTAGATGTTTTAATCATGTCCCATCACGGGGACAAAATACATAACTTAAAGTAGGAGAGGTTTACTTCACCTCTTCAGCACATTCAGCTAAGAACTCATCAGGGAGCTAATCCACTGATGAACGCAGTGCCCTGATGATTCAACCACTTTCCAAACACAGGAGAATTTGAAGCCTATTGTAGATCTAAACCTTAACAGTGGGTAAGAGTAATGAAAAAGAATCAAGAATCTGGAATACTGAAAATTCATTTTAACTTTTCACTAATGGAATCTATTCACAGCAAAGCAAAAATATCCTTTGAGACAATTATTCTTCCTCAGAATAAGAGACTAACTTGCATGCAGACTTGTCTTATTTTTTGTAAGAACTGTGATGTCTCATAATTAAGAAAAAAGATTTCTATTCTTATTAGCAATTAAAATTGGTCTAGGTCAGTCATTTGTTTAATCTTTTTTGGTCAGTGCTTTCAACTGCTCAAATTCAAGGAACATGGTTAATTTTTTAATAAAGGGATTTCTATAAAATTATACCTTAGGTAGCCTTGATATTTGCCCTTTATTTTGACCTCTGTTCTGTGGAATGAAAGGGAACTAACAAAGTAAAGCTAATTTCTTACCTTTGTAGATAAGATGTTCTATTCTCTTCCTAATTCCTCTTTCTGTGAGTCAAAGCAACAGAGAAGCTCCTAGCTAATTAACAAGCAGGCATTTTACATGAAGATAGGCTCAGTGGGGGACACATCCAACATCTTTGTTTTTCTTTTATTTGGATCAAACTAGCTAAAGGGTTACCAGTCTGGTTGCCTTTCCTGTGAGCATAGGGAGCCAATTTGTTTGCAAGGCTCCTTTCCGTTAAAAATGTGGCCATGCCTGTCTTAGGGACAAGCAGTGTGGACAGAGGAGATGGAAAACACCTCTAAACTTGACCTATAGAATCATTTTGCGCTGTCTATTCAGATAATGGAAAGCAAAATGCTCGCGATGGAGAAACTGCCCTCTACACTGGAAGAAGCGTAGATGTCTGAGTCACATGTTGGAGAAGATCCATTCTAGAAGGCAAATATATGTATACTCCCCTTCAACGTGTTCAAAGAAGACATTTAAATAGTTTAACATATGGAAATTTGAAGATTTATTTTCAATAGCTAGTGAGAATTCCTGTAACCAACAAACTATCTTGTTTGTTCTCAGCCACTTTTTAAGGAGTTATATATATTTACACATAGCAAATCCTACAAGATGTATTCCAGGTTTATAGAAAGAAAAATCTAATATGAGTCCCTGAATTTTATAGTGGCCTCCTTGATTTTAAAAATATGCAGCCACTGAAAATGATCATTACATTTGTAAGGCAGAATTTTTCAGTCATTTATAGGTATTTCATAATTTACAATGTATAATATGACATGGTTATTTAAGGTAGAATAAGTACTTGTCCACTAATACTGAGTTCTTGCTCTGATACTCAAAATTTTCAAATTTATAATACTATCATAGCAGCCACCTCAGTTTAAGAAATATATTACATAAAATGTATACTTGAAATATCATTATATGTGTGAATGTATTCCTTTCCAAATATTTACTATAATTTTGACTTAACTATACATCCTCTGATATCCATTGACATAATAGTATATTGCCAATGTTTTATAGTCAAATGTATGAAGAATCAATATGAATTTAATGACAAGTATAGTTACAGAAAATTTGTAAATAAAAAGCATGTCTAAATTACATTGCTGGTAGTGAATATGAAAAAAAATCAAAGCCGTTCTTCATAATGCAAGTTATTCATATTCTTTCTTTCAAGAAACACATAAAAATGAATATGCTTTGTGCTTGGCAAAGATTTAACTTTGAAATTGTTCTTGTGGTGGAATTTCACACGGAATTCTGGAGCCGCACTGAAAATACTATTTTTAGCAAAATTTGAAATTTTGCTTCAAGATGGCTCAGTTGGTTGCAATAGGTTCATTGAATTTTTAAATTAAATTCTTATGAAAAGCATGATGCATTGACTATTTTTGAGTAAGACACAAAATGATTGTGGGAGACTTGTTTGTTCCTGGTTCTGCAAGGAGCAATTCTTGGATTATAACAGTACAGGTAAGAACAAATGTCTACAATATGCTAATGATACTTTAATTGTTTTTTATTTTATTTAGTAAAGTGTAATATTTTCAATATGTATTGCATTATTATAAACATTGATTCATATTTCACCATATTAGAGTATGTAGGAACTAAAATGTTGATGCATGTTTTTCATTAATAGAATACCATTGTATCTTCTTCTTTTTGGGGGGGAGGGGTACCAGGGATCAAACTCGGGTCCTTGCGCTTGCACACCAGGCAGCAAAACCACTGAGCTAAATCCCCGGCCCCTGTATCTTCTTTTATCAAGAAAGAAATTATATGTATCTTTCTCAAGCTGAGACTGTGATTCTCAGCAAATATATTAGTCCTTAATTTCTTCTTGTTCCCTATTTATAAGGAGCTGTGCTTTCAGTTTGCAACTTTATTTAAATAAATATATAAATATGCAACAGTTGTTTACATCTATCCCCTCAATTCAACAACAAACCAGTTCACACTTCTGGTCCTGGCAGACTGGCTGAGTTCTGATGCCATGATGATGATTTCCGAATATAACTGTGACACAAAGGACATGACAAAAATGTAACAGAAAGGGTTTTCTTAACTCTTTGTCAGAGTAGTTCAATAAAGGATATTTCAAAGGTGTTAGTATCAGTGGCAGCCTCCTGGGTTAGCTAGGAAGTAATAAGGTCAAAGAAAAGTTTTCATAAAGGTTTGCTGCCAAAACAGTAAGAGAAGTGAGAACCCTGAGTAAAAATGTCAGTGAACGTAATATTCATTCTGGAGGGAAATAGCCAAGGACGAGTGGAAGCTGAGATAGCAGAGCGGTTAAGAGGCTTTGGGAAAAGGAGATGCCCAGGATGCGGATGGGGAGACCAGGGGAGAATGTGTTTTATGAGAGGAATTTTGAGGAAAAAGAGATTTTTTTTAAAAAAGTTCTCTGCAATTCTTACTATTGGCTGTGTTTTGTGATGAAATCCCTTCATTCTTTCCCTCAGTATCTTTTGCCTAAGTTCGACATTATTATTGATTCCAGTCCCAAATGACTGGAAGTTGTATTGTCTCATTTATGACTCTTATCTTTTCAGATTGGTATTAGAGTACCAATGCCAACAGTCATAAATTTGAGATGAAATAAGGAAATGGATGCATCCAGAGTGTGACTGCCAGAAACAGCAAGGGGAGCAAGAAGATGACGTGTCAAGAGAAGTTTTAGTTAGGAGTACAGAATCACTTGCTCGAGTGCTGATAGCAAGTGAAGACTCACTCAGGTTATGTAAGGGGGGAAGATCATTCAGACCAGGGCACAAATGCCCCCCTCTGGGATTCATATGAGCATTAAAGCAGGTATGAATGAAGCCACATTGATGCAACTCTGTCTTAAAAACCAAGATGCCTTCGGCACTTGGATAGAGCAGAGAACAAAATAGACCATGTTTTTCTCCTGAGGAGCTTTCCTGCTAGTTGGGAGTGGATAAAAAATGAGTAAGTGCAGATAGGAATATATTATAAGTTAGATGATGTTGTTGAATATAAGTTAGCTAGAGCTTCAAAGTAAATGAGCTGGAGGTTGTCTCTGTATCTGAATCTCTTACATAAACAAACTGAAACTAAAATTGAAGGCATTTTTATAAGTGAATTAACTAATTAAAAACAGGCAAGTAACCAAATCATAAATCTAAGGGGTGCCCTACATAAGAACCACACTTAAGTAAATCAAATATTGTTATTTAGCCAATGTGTTGTATTTCCATATTTAGCCTAGATAACCTTGCTTCTCAATTTGCTGGAATAGAGCTCTCCCAACTTCTTCTTGTGGATGCTGCAGGATTCAAAAATTCAAAATTTTTATTTTCTTCATCAAACATTACCTGGGAATTTAAGGCTGTCTCTCTCTCTCTCTCTCTCTCTCTCTCTCTCTCTCTCTCTCTCTCTCTCTCTCTTTTCCAGAGAATCAAACTGAAGGCCTTGCACCTGCTAGGCAAGTGCCCTACATCTGAACTACACTGCTAGACCTCCTCCAATTTTTGAAGGAAAGAGTGAAATAACTTTATCAAATCTTATTTGGGGAAAACAGTCAGGAGGTGGGTAAGAAGGAAGAAGGAGATGAAATAGGAACTACTACAAGGGTCAAGTTGAGAGATGATGTTGGTTGAGACTAGTTCATGAGCTGATATCTAGCTTGATTTTAGGGACTATGGTAGTAGCTGATGGATTAGCTAGGGCAGAGGTGATGGATGACCTAGATGAGATATAATGATGACCTTGACTTTTTAATATAAGTACTGAGAATGAAAGCAAGGCCACTTAATAAATGGGAGAAGATTGAAAGAGAAGCAGGTTCCATAAAATTTGAAAAGTGTGTGTGTGTGTGTGTGTGTGTGCGCGCGTGCGTGCATAGAGCAGTTTACATATGAGATTCCTAGCAGACATCTGGTGGAAAGTTAAGCATGCTGTTAATTGTGAATCTAATAGATAGAATCTGATATTATCAGCATCAAGTATATACAGTAGGCCTAATTTAAATCTATATGATAGCCTTGAAAAAGTGAAAATAGATAAAGACAATTCCAGATTTCTGAAGTTTAAGATACTATTTATCTCAATATTTATACTTGAGAAAATGAGAAAAAGCAACAACTGAGGTTGAGAATGGATGACTAGTGAAACAGAAAGACCAAGACTGAGGAGGAAGCAGAGAAAGGTCCAGAAAGAAGCAGCAAGCAATTAATATATTTTTCAGGAAGATTTGATTTAGAAATATTACCATGGATATAATCTATGATTGATTAATAATTTTTTAAAGAAATTGGCTAAAAATATTAACAAAAGGAATATGACTCTCAATGTGAGGGCAAATTCTAAGATTTTCAAAAGCAAATTCATATCCCAGATGGCTGACTGTCAGTTCAGAGGGAATCCAGGGGTCATCCCTCTGAGGGAGAAGTGGGATCAGCGTGCCTTCTCTAGCTGCCTGTTTGCCTTCTTTGCCTGTTTATAGACTATCAGGGGCCCCCACCCCATCTTAGATTTGGAGGAACCTAAGAACATGGAAATTCCATCAACATTTGCTGAGGACCAGATGGGTAGCAGAAAAGTAATGATGTGACTATAATGCACATTGACAGGGGAGAAAAATAAGGCTGTAGAGTCTAAGGAATGAAAGACACAAAGAATGCTTTAGTTCACTTGGCTTACTATAAGAAATTACCTAGACCAAGTCACTGCAATAAAAGAAATTTACTTCCCCTTGGAAATTGATGCTTCCCAAATCAAAGTGTTTCTGATTGAGTTCTCCATAAAGGTTCACTTCTTGGTTTGCACATTCCAGCTTTTTGGTGAATCCTCACATGATAAAGAGAGAAAAAGAGACAGAGAGAGAGGGAGAGTGGAGGGAGGGGAAGAGCTCTGATGTCTTCCTCTACTTACAGGAAAATGAATCCATCGTAGAGCTGCATTCTCATGATCCCATTAAAAACTGTCTTCTGAAGTGCTGTGTTTTTATGTCATCACACTAGGCTTACAGTTATGTGAACAAACCAAGTACATAGTGTGGAGTACTGGCTTAAACAAGGAGTCAAAAAAACCTAACATGTTTTTACACATGTAAATATATATAAATATTGAGACTTTATCTGGATTCTTATACATTAATATTGATGCCATTTTTAGTCCAGGGACGAAAGTGCAGATGCTACCAAAGAAAGCGGTCCCATCATGGACTCCTCAGGGGAAGACTAGAGACAGAGTATGCAAGCATGAAAGACTGGCCACATCCCTTAGTTCTTCCCACCTGCTTGTCCTGACTTCATTGAGTACTATTTTATTTTCTGTACAGGAGAAAATGATGGGTCTGCCTCAAAGATGGCTACCAGTTTACTTTCAGTGACTTACCAGTGAATTTGGGGCTGCAAGGATGATATCCAGTATTTTGAAATTGGACATTCAATTCCAGCAGAAATTTAAGAATGCATCCTTGGATCTGGTTATCATATGGGACATCCTGTCTCACATATTCTACAACACACTTTATACAGTTCATCATAACTGTAATTATGATAGCAAAATTTAAAGCATGTGAAAATTTATCTTTTAAAATTACTTCCAATATTCCATGAAGTTTATGATTGCTTGAAAATCAGCAACACAGCAGGAAGAAAGCTAATATACAATCATCATGCCATGATGAAGGGAAGAAAAGGGTAAAGTGGTGTCAGCAGTTCAATGAAGGCTATAGCTCAAAACAGATACTAACTACGGGGAATTAGTTCTTCAGGTTGTAGATCTGAATAAACCTATTTGGCAGGGAAATGAGCAACTTTTCCAGAACAAATTTGTAGCTGTGGCTGGGGTAGTAAAAAACAGGAAAGAAGTATATTTTTATCACTATTAAATCACACTTGGAAATTTAACAAAAAGCACACAGGTTTTATTAAAATTAGCTATTCATTATATATATATATATATATATATACCCATATTAATTTTTCTTCAGTGACAGCTACTGAATATGATGTCTTTGAGGTGTGTTTGGTTCCTCTCCAACTTCATCGTTAAAGAAGATGTGCTTTGAATTTAAATGGATATCTATAAATGTAAGCATTAACTCTTTTATATGTAGATATATGTTTAAGGCCACCACCTCAATTTTTCTAAATAGACTCAAGTGCTAAAAGCACATAAATATATCATCGCATATCAAAACATGCTAATCTTATTTGATCTCATTATAAACAAATAATTTTACACTGATAAACAAGGCATACTGAGAAAAATAAAATATGACTCATTTCCCTCCAGTTATTCCTGAAAAACATATTCATTCAAAATCTGAAGGTGAAAAATATGCTTCTACTTAATGAGACTTTATTAGGATTACTTGTTTACTTGTGCCAGTCAAACCTGACCTTTATAATACAGTATTTGTTTAGATCTAGTGGAGACAAATTGAGTGCACTGATTCTAAATTGAAGATCTGTTAAGTAATAAGTAGGATGTGGTTCTTTAATACAGCATTCACCACAAGATCAAAACATGTTGACTTAGAAGAAGGGAATACAAATTGAAATGAGGTTTTAGAAATGCAGTGATCAGAATTATGTGGTGCTATTAAGGATTTTTAAATATTTCTAATTTATTTTGATTGAAGGGTGATTACACTCAAAAATATCCAACAATTTTAAGGCAGTTCATGAAATTCATTAAAATATTTTTGGTTTGTGGATAACAATTTTGAGGGCAAAGTTATATGAATTTTCCTAAACAATAATTTGAGCAATTGTTTTTCTTCCCTCCTTCTTTTGTATTTTAATTTGCCATTATAACTGAAGTAAAATAAATACAACTGCTATTATGTCTAGGATAAGGCCACAGTGCTTTGTGTAGGGAAGGGTGGCTAATGGCTTGTGTCTAGATGCCCCCCAGAGCCTCATAGAGTCATAGGTAGGGCTTTTTCAGAGCTGGCTGCATCTAGAGTGTGTGATGCTGGGATTGATTTACAATGCAATGCTAGGATTAAGGGCACTAAGATTAAGGGTGTGAGTGCTACCCAAACTAAATTGCCTGGATGAGATATGAGGGATACAGAGAGCTGTGGTTGTCTTCTTTGTTGCTTTGTTGACTTCTGCCTGCAATGAACTGTTTCTCTTTTGTAATGCCCCTCTGCCATGCCAACCTGCCTTGGCACCAGCTGACTATGGACTGAAATCCCTATAAACTGAGCTATATAAACCTTTCCCCCTTTAACTTTGGGTGTCATGCATTTTGTTTCAGCAATGAGAGAAAAGTAACTAAGATAGAGGGTATGTTAATAACATTGCTCCTCATTCCTTTCTAATCCTACTTCATTATCTTATGGAAATAATTCCCAGAAAGGATCAACTTATTAGGAAGAACTAGAAGGAGAAGAATGCCATTGGCCTAGGATAATATGTCAGCAAGCTCAGAAGTTATACTATATTAAAAATACAGTCATAGAAAACTTTTGCAAGTTGCTCTTTATAGCAATAACATTTTAGAAAAATGTTATGAAGTAGAAGCATAAAGTGTATTGTTCAGGTTTTTTGAGCTAATTTTTAAAACCTGAATTGAACCATTCACATCCTATACTAAAAAAGGTGCGATTCATATATGTTACTATTGAAATACATTCATTAGTATTTATGATTACATATAAAGATAACCAGGGATGATTGGCAAATGAGTTTTAAACACTACAAACTAAATTTTAAAGTAGTTGGTGTAAAACATTTAATAAGTGCACCTCTTAAATCTTAATGTTATCTTAACTATGTCAGGAAACCTAAAATAATTCCTTATCAATGTTAGAATACAAAAATAAAATTGTCATTAGAGACATTTGTATCTCTCTACCTGCTACTATATTTAACCTGTGCAATGATTGTAAGAATGAAAATGAAATAAAAATGAAAAGCTAAAATTAGAAAACTTTCCCATGCTTATTTTTAAACATGTGTTCTTCCTGCCAGAGATATCTCCCCTAGTCCTATTTAGCCAAGATCCATCCTTCAATGCCTACAGAAGCATATTTGCCAATTCTAAGAATTCATGTTTTGTTCCATTGTGCTCCTTTGAATTGGATGTACTGTTTTATAATTATTTGGGTTGAGTTAATAATTATTCCCTTTCACAAACAAAATGTGTAATTTATTTTTATTTGATGCTCAAACTAATTCATACATGAAATGAAGAGGGGTTTAAAATATTCCAGAAGACTATTTCATACAGCTATGCTGGTCTATATAATGAAATCACAATGTCTCAGTTAATGTTGAGAAGTAACTGGTTCACTACATATGATCCCCTATCTTTATTTCTGTAGATTTTCTGTCAAAGTCCATGTAATCTGGGATAGTGGCTTGCATTATTGGATCAAGCTACTTATTAAGAAGAATTCAGCTGAAATCACCTTCTGCTTACCTCCATTTCTTTCTTTAGTAATGAAATATGGGACAAATTAATTTACGTCTTATTCTAGTTTCTTATTCAACGCTTACATTTCTACTTTATCTATCCAAAACTTAGATTTCTAAAAACAGAACTTTTTATTAGTTAACATTCATTATATAAAATCATAAGTTAAAATTTTGTATATTCATGAATGTGTATAACTTACTTTGACCATCTCTGCCCTTCATTGCCCCATTATGTTCCCCTTCATCCTCCTCCAATTCCCTGTTTTTTCAGTATGCACTTTTCTTAAATGTCTCCACATTTGTGATATTTTTGTATACATTATTCTGCCATTCAACAACTGAATTTATGTCCTCATCATCAATTTACTCAAATAATTTTGAAAGTCAAATGCAGTACAAGCATCCATTTCTATATCCCATTTGTCTTCTTTATTTTTTCTCTTTTGGGGATATGAAGAAACACTTTGTATTTCTATGAATATGTTTATCTGTGTATCTGGTTGTCTATGAATCTATTGATCTATCTATCTGCAACCAATTAATGAATAAAGAGAAATTTAGGCAGAAAATATTTCAGTAAACATTTGGAGTAGAAGATCATATACTGACTTTTCTAGAGCAAAATAAGTTAATAAAAACTACCTATAAATTTAGAAAAATGTACAGTAAACCAAAACATTCACTTTAAATACACATGCACTCACTCATTACACATTAATTTGACAAGTACTGCAATATCAGACAGAGTTAGATGGAATATATAATGCAAGGCAGGAAGCTCATATAAGATGAGAAAATACAACTCTTATCAAATTATACTGACGAGAAGCATCTGGTGATTTTCAGTATATTTCATTATGACAGCAAAAAAAGCATTATAGTACTATATTAAAAATTTATTAAGCAATGCATTTTATTTTGATATTATTTAAAATACAAATAAATCTCCTACATTATATACCATATTCACAATTACTACAGTGAAGCTTAACCAGTTCTCAACACAAGACATTTCTAAGCCTGAAGTGCATGTCATTTTAAACTATCATATCAAGGTCATTCAGTTCACTTTGACCTGTCTGAAAGGTGTCAGGGACTCCATATACTTCACAGATGGATGGGATTGTTTTTACTCAGAAACTCATTACAAGGAGAAAATCAGAAAAAACATACTAACAACAACAGTGATCATTGGTGCAGTATGTTTAATGTTTGGATGCAAATGTGCATTAATTATGATAGACACTGAAGAAGAAAACATGAATCCTTTCCATAGAGTTGAAATTAATAATAGTATGATAATGACATTAAACCCTCCAAAGTAACTATAAAGAGCTACACTACTTGTAAAGCTCTTTCCATCGTATTTGCCAGGCTCTACTATACAATGTATATGGACTGAGTCATTTAACACAAGAACACGTAATCTTTGAGAAGTATCATTACTTCCACTTTAAAGTTAAATAGGAGGCGGCACTATAGGATTTAAAGAAATTTTATAAGTAGTCATATAACTTAAAGCTGGTGAAGGCTTTACATATTTGATCCAACAGTATACTGGCTGTCTCAGTAAAATGAATTAAGATAAAGGAGTCTGTATTTCTAAACTTTATTGTATACACCCGTAGTATGTCATGTCCAATGAACTTCTTGAAAAAATTTAATGAGCAATACAATACACTAGTCTTTTGTTTGGCCCTAGGTTTATTCCACTTATTGCACATTAGTAATAATATTCTGAATGGTATTACTACACCCTGAATTGTTGTTGGATGAACTATCAGATCAGTTGTAGCCAATTATATGAAATGGACCTTTTAATGGATGAGAGTGTATTTTTTAAAACAACATTGCAACCCTTATTTTCCTTGTATTTCACTATTCAAAAGTCAAATGGTTGTCATTCAGTAGCAATGTTCACTGTGTTCCTGAATCTTACATATAAAATTGTATATACTTTGTAAAATTTGTATAATTTATATAATTTTTATAATTTGTATACTTATATACAAATTATCTACAACTTCCGTCACATAATTTAGTTGGAAATGTAAGGTCAGTTTTGAACTTTCAATGCTTTATTTGTGTGAAGCATATTGTTTATACAAGAAAGAAATATCTATCTCCAGGATTTTGTATAAATCGCTCTCTCTCTCAGGTATTTCTATAATACTTCCAAAAGTACTTATTTGTAAAAAAATTAGCTATAACTTTATTTCATTTATAATTTTTTCCAACCTCCTCTCAAGAGTTTTCAAGTGATTGATGCTTTAGAAAAGATTAAGTAAAATGAAATCAACTAACAAGAACTCTTCATATTTGTTTTCTAGTTTAAAAAAGTGTACATTCATGACTTAAGTAACTTTTTAATTAAAGTTTGTTTTTAATGAAAGCCATGTGAGCCAAAATGTTTGCTATTATTGGTATTATTAACCAGAGTAGATCTTAACCACTCTTGAAGGAAATAGCATAAACTTTTCTACACAAAGGGAAAGAGGAGACCGAGGGAGTAAAGCAGGTGCAAACACACCAGATGGAAATTATTACCCGTTAGCTCGCAATCAGGATCCGAGAAAAGACTTAAAAAACGTGAAAAGCTACAGTTTTCTCTTCCTGCTGTACGAAGCTAATATTGTACCCCTGCACTTAAATACACATCTCAGCAGGTCTGCAGCTAGGGAAGTAAAATACTGATGATCATACAGAAAACAAAATCATTGAAATGTTCATGCTGAATTGCAAGGCTGAATTTCTGCCTTTCTCATGTTAGTAAGCTGATGCAAAATCTTCAGGAAAGAGAAATCAGCTTAAAAATCTAAACTAAAACAATGAAAAGGAAGGTTCAAATATGTTTTGCTGTGATCGGTAATATCATGGTATAAACTGTACATTTTTAAATCCCCAAATACAAACTGAATTCAGGGTCCATAATCATTACTGCAACTTCAGTGCTAGCAGAAAGCTTAGCAACAGGATTGTTTACCTTCTCCTCTTCCGCAGTGGAGCACACAGAGAAAGAAATTTTATTAGAAAAAAGCAAAAATGGAAAGGGCAAAATGATTTCTTGCATTTTTCTCCATATTTTTTAGAAGAATCTCAAAGTAATTCTGCTTCACATGCTTTTGGTTTTATAGCTTCAGGAAATGGTATCCATAAATATGCAGTATTGTCACCATCAAAAATAACACCTACACTCTGCTAGTTAAAACTGAGTCATTAGATGTATGGCTTTGGAAGTATAAGAAATCACTTTTCTTAGCTTGCGTTGTTGTTTCTCTGTGACTCTTTGTAAAGAATTCAGAGGATAAAATGTGAACGCTATTCTTGAAATAATAGATTCTTTAGTAATGGCCTACAAAATGCCATATTTCATTGAATATCATCAAGCATATTTTTTTAGAAACTCAGTTATGTCACCTACATACATAGAAACTATTAATTCCAGAATAACAACAAAAAAGCCTTCTAGAAATGTGTGAATTTGATATTTAAGTTTCTACTTGTGCCTGATTAATCTTAAATTTAGGTTAGCTTAATAAATTATAAAATTTTCTCAATTTATAGTAAGTTTCACAATTTCCATGAAGAATTTGTCTTTTCTACATTACTGCTCTAGCTGATACTACTTAAGATATCAAATAATACCACAGTGTTTATGTATCACTTGTAAATATCAACTATTTTTAAATCATATTGTGACATATAAAACAAATCAGGACATTTCTCTAATTTCAGATGAATAGAAGGGATGTACTTCCTATAATATTTATGAAAGAAATGTATTCCTAAGTCATAAAATATTCAATTGTGCTATCCCAAATTGTGCTGCTATGAACATGGGTGCACATATATCACTGTGGTATGATTCTTTTAATTCTTTGGGGAAGATCCCCAGAAGTGGAATAGCGGGGTCAAATTGGAATTCCAGTCCTAGTTCTTTGAGGTATCTCCATACTGATTTCCACAGTGGTTGCACCAGTCTACACTCCCACCAGCAGTGGAGCAGGGTTCCCCTTTCCCCACAACCCCACCAGCATTTGTTATTGGTTGATTTCTTGATAGCAGCCATTCTTTCTGGAGTGACATGGAATCTCAGCGTTGTTTGCATTTGCATCCCTTGAATGACCAGTGATGTTGAACCTTTTTTCATGTATTTATTTGCTATTTCTACTTCTTCATCTGAGAAATGTCTGTTCACTTCAGATGCCCATTTTCGGATTGGGTCTTTAAATTTGAGAGGTCTGATCTTTTTACGTTCTTTATCATTTCGAGATAGTAGACCTTTGTCTGAGGAAAAGTAGGTGAAGTTTTTTTTCCCACATTGTGGGTTATCTCTGCACACTGCTGTTGGTTTCTCTTGCTGTGCAGAAGCTTTTTAATAAGAAGAGATCCCACTTGTTGATTGTTTGTGCTAGTTCGCAGGCAACTGAGGTTTTGTTCATAAAATCTTTTCCTACACCGATGTCTTCAAGAGTTCTACCTAACCTCTGTTCCAACTTGTTCAGCCCAAATGCCCAGCAACTGGAGACTGGATAAAGAAAATGTATTTTTTTTTTATAAAATGGAGCACTACTCAGCCATTAAAAAAATGAGATATTAGAGACATTTATAGCTAAATGGATGCACATTGAGGCAATACTCTTAAGTGAAATAAAAAGGACACACATGTATAAATACCAAATAGTTTCTCTGGTGTGAGGAACTGAAAGTGTAAATAAGGACTAAATGTATAATAGGTAGTGTGAAATAGGAAAAAAAGGGGCAAAGAGGAAGGAAGTGGGAGGGCTAGGGGAAAGGATAGAAGAGAATGGAATTAATATGAGAAAATGGAAAAATAGGAACAAAATCTTTGTAAATAGGGAGGAATGGAGGGGTTGAAGG
>NW_004624873.1:526073-571856 GCF_000247695.1 Heterocephalus glaber
TTCTGTGAAATATATTGTTGGAATTTCAATTGGCATTGCATTAAATCTATACAGCAGTTTGGATTCAATTGTGAAAGGCATTCTTTCCCTAAATTCTCTCTCAGTGAGTCTGGTACTTGTGTACAAGAAGGCAGTTTTTTGAGTGTTGACCTTGTATCCAGCTACTCTACAAAATCTTTCAACCCTCAAAAATAACAATCCAAAAAAATGAAATATCTAGGAATTAATCTAACAAAGGAAGTAAAAGACCTCTATACTGAAAACTATAGCACTCTGAAAAAAGAGATTGAAGAGGACAAAAGAAAACAGAAAGACCTCCCTTGCTTTATTCCTTTTATATCTTTCTCTTGTCTAATTGCTGTGGCTAATTTTTCTGGAAATATATTGAACAGGATTGGTAATAGCAGACATCCTTGTCTTGTTTCTGATTTTAGCAGGAAAGTTTTCAATTTTTGACCATTTAGTATGATGTTGGCTATTGGTTTTTCATAGAACAAATGCTTTCTGATTCTAGCACACTTCTCCATCCTATTTCACCATTCCTCTTCATTACAACACTCCAAGGACTTGCACATAAGAGTTGTTCAGTAGAAGTTATTTTAAATTAATTATCACAATTCTAAGCAGCTGATGTTATTTTACTTGCCTTGTGAAAACTACTAGAAGTGTGATTTTACATTCATCCATACATATATGCCATCATTGTAACATGTTTAAATATTGTATCTAAATATAAATTATAAAGATCTATGTCAAAAAATGTTAGAATATAAAGTTAATGTAATATATAAACACTATACTTGCTTATAAATACATATACACTTTGTATGATGCAGATGTTTTTTATATTTTTATATTTTTATACTTCTATATGTAATAATAGGCATAATGTGATTACATTTGTAGGAATACCTGTGTGTACCTCTATTTATCATACCTAAACATACTTCTGCCTTCAAATTGCATTTGAAACCTCTTGTGCATAAGTGTCTGAGAGTGAGATATAAGCATGAATTTTGCTTGAAAGTTATCCAAGTGACTCTCCTTTGACCCAAAGTTGATAACCATCCACCTGGGAAAAGCTAGAAAAGGCCAGCCGGGAAGGACTGGTGGGGAACCAAGCAGAAGTAACTTCATAGGATTTACTTTTCAGTCTCTAGGTAATGCTAGAATATGTAACACTTATTTTCTAAACTTTTCTTCTATTCAGTTTCTACACACATATTTCTTATGAGGTTAGTAATGTAGACAATTACCATTGTACCATAACACCACAGGAAAAGGCGTTATCATTCATCTACTTCCTGCTTAGTGCTTTCTGAATCAGAAATGTTGATTTTATGAATCTTTCTTTGATCAGCTAGGACAGAAATTAAAATTTACTCTGTCAGAGCTTTAGTCTAGTGTCGTTTTGTCTGTGGACTCCAAGGGCAGAGATGACACTGGCAGCTGGAGTCTAAAATTCCCCCTTGTGGCTGGGTGCCATGGGGGTTGTGATCCTCCATACCACAGGGAAGAGACACTTTTGGAAACTTGTCGACCTCCATCCTTCTCTGCTCTTGCCTGAAATTTAGCTAGCTCCTGAGATGCTCATTCTCCCCAGAACTGTTGCAGCTACTTTGACAATTAGGTGGTCCTAAGTGGAAATCAACCTTCCCTCCCTCACACATCTCAGGGCTTTTAGCAGTGTCCTCAGAAGCTCTCTGCCATAGCCAAAATACCTCTCAAGTCCACGCCTGTGGATTCAGTGTACTATTTTTGTTTCTGGCACCCGGAGAAAAGAAAATGTAGGAACATTCATTCCCAAAAATGTAAACTCAGACAAGAACTGGTCACGGTGGCTCGCCACTGTGTGTACTATGACCTTCTTAACGTGGCTCCTCCTTGCTGTGATGAAAGGGGAAGGGATAGACAGTACTTCCCGAGGGCCCATAGGCCATGCAGATTCCAGGTCCGTTTCCTCACATGCTTGTGATCTGCACTAGGTGTGTTTTCTGGGTCCATCACTCTTCTATTCTTCTCTCACGGGAACCTCTGCTCTGTGCTGCCAAGCCTGGAAGTTGGTGATGTGATTGAAGCCTTTCCTCACCTCCGCTCTGCTGTCTAAAATCTTGTTTGGACTTCTTAGTACTTTTCTTTCTTCCAAACTCTCTGTTCACAACCAAATTTGAGTACTTTCCCACATTTATGATGCTCAAATGGGGAAAATAATCCCTCTCCATTTGTTTTTCTGAGATGATTCTCCTCCGTTCCTCTAGCTTTGAGCTCCCATTATATATCTGGGTCCATGCAAGCAACTCTACTCACCAAAGGTTACACTATGTGATCCTTCCAAGAGTTTACAAGTCCACAGTGAAAATAAATAAGAAGTCAACTTTAATCGTGCAAGGGTGATAACAAGTAGGAGAAACAGATATATGGATGTAGTAAACAGCACTCAATTTGCGTAATTTTACCTGAAAATATAAAATATGAACTATGTGGCTTTCCTGAGAGAGGAAGTGAGGGAATTCCTAGAAAGAGACATCAGAGAAACATAAGTGAGAATAAAATATGAACTGAGAGGTAGATATTTGAGGAAAAGGAAGCAAGAAGGTTAATCTAGACACGATTAAGAATTTTATTTTTGGGAAGGGAGTATTGGAACATTTATATTTTTGTTGTTTGTCCTATAGAAAAGGTGTTAGTGTATTTTAAAAGAATATATAAAAGTAAATCAATATCATTTAGGTGCTTGTTTGTGTTCTAAGGAAATAATTGTGCTACAAACAATCACAGTATGTCTTTCCCTCTAAGCAACCAGATTTAAAAAGGAAAACAGGGGCTTTAACTCAGTTACATCAAATACAAGCTGTGCGATCACCTTGAGCACCAGTCTCCTTACTGAGAAATACAATTTCCATGAGGATTAAAAGAGATGGTATTCAGAAAAATTCTTAAATCATTGGCCTCTTTTAGTGCACTGACATACTCATTTATTTTAGGCTTTGCTAAGCTCTATTCCTGTCTTTCTCAACTCTATGAAGAATTATGGTAAAAGTAGGTCCTTCTGGTAGCAAATGAATAGAAATTCAAATTGTTTTGGTGAAACTGTGCTAGAATGTATTTTCTGTCAAAGCAAGGGTTTATATTTTTTTGTTTACTGTTGTGATCCAATTATGTACAATAGTTGCTGCCACATGTATAGTGTAGGGAACAGGGGAAGGGGACGTTACCAGAACCTCTGCAGTGAGTCCTGGTTTCCTGCGAGCCACGGCAGCACACGGCAAATTACAGGAAAGGTAGACAAATGAGACTGAGAAGAAGCTGAGCTCTGGGCCTGATCAGTGCTGCTCTGGGCAGCAAAGACAAAAGCCCCCAGCTTACTGCACCATTTATTCAGTACATCCATCCGGAGAAACAAAGGTAACAAATGGCTTACAGAGAGTTCAGTACATCCGCGTAAACAAGATGGTAAAGATCCAAGAACAATGAGGAACTGAGTGGATGTTTTGTTCCTCCCAGGAGGTTTTCAGCTCCCAGGATGTTTCTTGTCCTGGAGAATCACAGCATCACCGGATCATTGAGGTCTCAGTTGTGACCTGAGGCCAAAATGCAATTATGTCTCGGAATTCCATAGCTGGGTTGTAGGCAGGAGAAATAGGCTAACCAAATGATTTTTCCCTAAAATTATGTAGCATTGCTCCCGACAGTATAGTACTCAATATATAGATGTTGAATTAGCAGAAAAGCAAGGAGCTGTCCTGGAAGCACAAATTCTTCATTGCTAATTGCATTCTAGCTAGCAGTAATTAGTACATGATTTAGGGAAAAGAAAGTTGCATTACATTGGTTTGAAATACTGGAGAGTGAAGGACAATTGTAATGGTACTGGATAAATGTCCAGGGTACAACGTTTATACTCTTGAAGGCTGAAAGAATTTTCAACATAAAAATAGGTTTCAGAGTATGGGTTATCAGAAAGGAGTCGATAATTTCCATCTATGAATTATAGGGGAATCTATAATTTACTCTACAGTCCATTGTCAGTCCATTGGCAAAGATGTCAGGAATTCAGTGTTACCAACTATGGAAAAACAGTTTTGTATATAAATTTAATAAGCAAGAATGGCCCCCCTATTATACACATGCAAATGACAAATTTTATATTATGTCAGAAAGCTTTTTTTTTAATTCACCTGAAGAGGACTATTGAGGGTTCCATAAAAAATCTGAGTAGATGTAATTAAATAAATCACATCTTATCTGTAAATTATGTCTTATTTGTGAAAGTAGTTGTACAAATTTGGGCTACTTATGCAACGAATATGTGTGTGTGTGTGCACATTATTTTGGAATTGTGTTGAAAAATTTTTGAAATCATCAAGGTGATATTGTATTTTTTATATCATGTTTCACTTGGAAGCATCCTATATACGGAATAAGCTTGTGTGTGGTTTTGGTTATTTTTTCCATATTTTAGAATTTTTGTTAGTATATGTTGGTAGTATATAATGATTGCATTCATCACAGTGAGTTGGTACGTGTACATTACACAATTTAATTCATTTTTCATCCCCTTCCCTTTCCCTACGCCTCTATCTCATTTCTCTTCCTTAATGCAAAACATCTATCTCACTACTCCTATTATCTGTCTTTCATTTTACTCTTTACTTCTATTTTGGGTTTCTTATGGGAGAGAAATCATGCAATATCTAAGCTTGTGCATCTGATTTATTTTTACTTAACATTACAGCCTCAAGGTACATTCATTTACATAAAATGACCCAAGTTTACCCTTCTTTATGACAGAGTAGTACCCCACTAAGTATAAACACCACATGTTCTTTATCTACTCATCTGTTGACCAATATGTATGCTGCTTCCAATATTTAGCTATTATAAGTTGTGCTTCTAAAATCATGGGCATGCATGTATCATTATAATATGATATCTTTAACTCTTTTGGGAAGATGCCTAGAAGCGGACTAGCAGAAATGAATGAATTTCTGTTTTTAGTTTTTTGAGAAATCTCCAAACCGATTTCCAAAGTGATTTTACTAGTTTACATTTCCACCAAGAGTATATGTCCTTTTCCCCCACAGACTCACCAGCATTTGTTTTTATTTAATTTCTTAACGTTAGTCATTCTTTCTGGAGGAAGATAGTATTTCAATGTTCTTTTAATTTGCATTTCTCTAGTGGCCAAAGTGCTGAACATTTTTCCTGTATATATTGACCATTAGTTATTATGACATTTGCCTCACATGTTCATATTTTATTTGGAAGATAAGCTAGTATCAAGCTTGTAAAAATAAATCTTTCCTGGGAAAATTTCTTCTAGTGTCTCTGACATTTTCTGTATTTACAGAGAATTTGCATTTAAAATGTCTTATTGAACTGTCTTTAAATGTGAAAGACCAATACAAAAATTCATATTCTATAAAGACTTTTTTTAAATGTACAAGATGCAATAATTGCTCTTGTTGAAGCAGGATCTTCTGGAGCATTATACCTGAGTCAACTCACAATGATGGTTCTATTTGATCACTTTATCTCAATTTAGAGGACTCTCTACTCAGCAGTGGTATCATAGCACAGCCTTCTTTCTGGACTTGTCAATTATGTCCATAAATAATTTGCAATTTCAATGTAACCTCTTTAAAAATACTAGTGTAATTTTTCACAGAAATACAAAAATATCCAAAAATGCGTATAGAAGCAAAAAAAGACTACAAATATAATCTTGAGAAAGAAGTCAATGCTAAAGAATCTCATTTCCTCATTTTGAAACCAATGATAAAGCTAAAACAATAACAATATGCTGTTGAGACTAAGACAGACTCAATATATACCACTGAAACAAAAGGGACCCAAATGATGAACCTAGTTTGATGAAGGTTCTGAGAATACTCAATGAAAAAAACATTAGATTTTCAAACAAATAGTGTTAGAAAAACTGGATGTATGCAAAACAATGAAATTGAAACCTTGTCTTAAATGAAAACTCAAAATAGATTAAGTGGATAAATACCAGGCCTGAAATTGTGAACATAGGGGAGGGAAACTTCATGACATTTGTTTTGGCAATGATTTCTTGTTTATGAAGCTGCAAACAAGAAAGCTAAAAATAGACAAGTGGGATTACAGGAAACTAAATAGGTTCTTCTCAGCAATACAAACAATCGACAAAGTGAAAAGGTAACATACTTAGGGAGAAAAAATATTTTCAATTCACATACCTGAGAAAGGATTAATGTGAAAAATTCATTTAAAAATACCCCATAAAACCAAAGCAAAATGATAAAAAAAACCCTGACTTATAAATGGGCAAAGGATTTGAATAGGTGTTTATCCAGAGAAAACAAGTGGACATTTTAAAAGGTCCTTAACATTTAATCCTCAGCAAAGTACAAATCAAAAGTACAATGAGATAATATCTTACACCAGTTAGGAGGACCATTATCATAAACAAAAAAGAATAATGAATGTTCACAATAGAAGAAATTGGACCCCTTGTACACTCTTGGTGGTAAAATAAAATGAAACAATCACTACTGGAAAATAAGGAGATTCCTCTCACAGTAAGAGATGGAGCTACTGTAGGATTTAGCGATCTCCCTTCTGGTTATTTTCCAAAAGGATTGAAGCCAGTATCTCAAAGAAATAGTTTCATCTCCATATTCATTACAGAGTTATGCACAAGTTACAATGTGCAAGAATAATGTCTGTCAACAGATTAATGAATAAAGAAAATATTGTTGGTATGTATATAAAGCAATATTTAGCCTTAAAAGGAGGAGGAAATCTTGTCGTATGCAGCATGGAAGAAACATAAAGACATTATGTTAAGTGCAACGTGCCCGTCACATACGGACAAATGCTACATAATTTCAGGAATTTTAAGCTTCAGGAGACAGCATGCAAGACACTCAACATATTCTCAAAAGTACAAACAGCGCCAAATCCTATAAAACAGCGTTTTCCCTGTGCATTCATACATATGATAAAATTTAGTTTATAAATTAGCCAGAGCAAGAGATTAATAATGACTAATACTAAAAGAATAATTTCAGCAATATACTGTAGTGAAAATTACGTGAACACGAACTCTGTCTCTCTAAATAATTTATTGTGCTCTGCTTACTCGTCTGCTTGCAGTGACATCAGGGGATGCAATAGCCTATGTGCTGTTATGCAGTGAGGTGGAGGAGAAGTGTGTGGCCATTGTGACCAAGCATGAGACCAGCTGCCTCATGGGAGACTGCTTGAGCTAAGTGACTAACAGGCCAATAGTATCCAAAGCGTAGATACGCTGGGGAAAAGGATGATTCAGGTGTCGGTGGCACGTAACAGGATGGCACAAGGTTTAGTCATCCTCTTCTGACAGCAAATTTAAACTTATGACTTGTTAATTTCTAGAATTTCCCATGTAATATTACCAGACCAAAGTAAACTGCAGGTAAGCCAAATGGGGAAAGCAAAGCAACAAATAAGAATGACTACTACAGAAGGTAGCTAAAGCAAACAAATACATGGGAATGCAAAGTGGAATCAGAATTGGAGAGAGTTGTTCAGTAATTATAGCATTTCCAGGTACATGAAATAGAAAATTATAGATTTGCCGTATGACATTTAGCTTACAGTAAACAATATAGTATTATGTGTGGTGTGATTGAAATACACAGTGAATATTATTATTACAGTAAAAGACACATTTCCATTGACCCCCCTCCCTAAAAAAGAAAACCACTCCTTGCTTCAGACACACTTATCCCTTCCTCTTGGCACTATCTCAAGCCCTTCTGGAAGTCCTCATTCATTGGGTGTTTTTAATTGAGATGTCATGGCTGCTGCTATGCCCAGAATTGGCAGAATTGGTTCGAAACTTATCTTTCATGGTTATTTTGAATCTAAGAGACAGAAGTTGAATAGTGTCAGGTCCAGTGAATAATTTGGATGAGGACACACTGATGTTATAAGCCTGTCTTTCTTTTGGATGGTACTCAGCAGCGACATTCAACATATTTTTGATACCATCTCACAAAGAAATTCATGAAAAAGGACTTCAAACCCTGCTTTAGAAAATGGTAAGAACCAAGGGAAAAGGGTATTCAAAGGAATGGGGAATATTTTGAAAGAGATTAATGAAAATATGGTTTTTTACTGTAATGAATATTTTAAAATTTAAGCACTCAATGTATATTTTGATTGCCTCTTATATATTTATATTTAATAATAAGGGTGTTTTACATAACACGTCTTCATACTTTACTGCAACATAAAGAAATAGTATTCATCTTAAGAAGGATTTTTCTTTACTGTATGTGTCCTACCTGAATACGGCTGCATTTGAAACAAGGTTAGAAGAAGGAAAGAAGTGATGTATGGCTATGAAGACTTCAGTGGGAGGAGAGTTTGTCTTTCCCTTTCCTTGTTGATCACAGTCACTGAAAACCACTTCTTGATCATGTCAGCTCACTCTTTTCTCCCCAGTGGGCCTTCCTAGAAGGAAATTTCAACATCCATTTTGTATAAAAATGATTTTTTTTAGTATTACTTCTCAGACTGTTTCATGGAACAGCCTTTTAATCTTTGTCTCCATGTTTTCATCTTTCATGCACATAACATTTTTCATCTCAGAAGTATTGTGGAAATAAAAAGTGAAGAAATTTCTTTGAAAACAATATACAAAGGCACAGTGCTATTATTTTTTAAGAAAACCTGGCTAAAATGCCTCTGAACTACAAAGGGATTCTTCTACCAAGAAAGAAGGAGACCTGGTAGAAGTTGAAAACAGGCTTTCTCTGTGATATGTAAAACACCGTGTCATTAAACACTCCAATGCAGGCTACCATGGAGCTCATTTTCACAGGACTTCAGTATTCTGACATGTCTCCTTGGTATAAATCAATATGCAGCCCTCCATATATTGATGAATCAGCCCTTTCACAATACCAGAAGGAACATTTGTCTATCCCTGAGAGAAATCAAAATGCTTTACCTTCCAGAACAGCTGAGTTTGTCAGCTTATCATCTTACTAACTTTTAAGAACAAAATGTGAGTTTATCAAATGTGATTCATCAGAAACTGTATTACTAAGCTTATTGGTAATAGCTTTTATATCAATGAGTTGACTTCAATAAAGTTTAAGAAAAGTATAAAATCTTCCAAAAATAAATGGTGAGGCTATTTTAAAGATTTAATGAATGCAGCTATAATTGCATTTTCCATGGTCTAGGTTTTCCCCTAGACATTACATTTAATGTTAAGTTGATTGATTCTTTTCAGAATATTTGCACAGCTATAACTATTATCTACCCATTCAGAACTGGTCATCTATAATGGAAAAGTTCCAGGAGTCAGGTCTGAAAACAGCCACCTGGTCATATTTGAGTGGACATAGATTGGACTCATTAGAAATGCTTGGAAAATAAGCTTTTCAATTCTAAAAAATCTGAATTTGGGACTCAGCAACAGTTCCCCCTCCGTGTAGCTTAAAGTACACGTTCTATGAAAATGGTTCAGTTTCACTCCTGTATGTGGATAAAGTATCAGAAAAGTTTAGTACCTTCTGTGGCTAGAGGACTAGCCATAGAACCAAGCAAAAACAAGAAAAAAAGAGATAGGTTAAATGTAGGCTGAAAAATGGCAGCCAAAATATATTCATATCCTTATCCTTGATATACTAAATAATATTTCATTGAGGGAAAAAAGAAAGACATGAAATTTCTCTGTAGATATAATTAAGTTAAAGATGTTGGGATAGAGTTTGAGAAGTCCATTACCCTAAATTCTTCAGGTGAGTCCTAAATGCATTCACATGTATCTCCATAAGGATGAGAAAAGAGATTTCCCACACAGAGGGAAGTGTGACATACACAGGGTGATTTGGCCTTCCATGTTGCCTTAATCACCTGCAGGCTAAGCAAAGGCAGCAGCCAGCAGAAATTGAAAGAGACAGGGAAACAATTCTCCTAGATTCTCCCAAGAAAGTGCCACGTGACAATAGCTTTGTTTCAACCATTTAATAACTTTAGGGTTTGACCTTGAGAACCATGAGGGAATACATTTATTTTGTTTTAATCACTGTGTGTGTGGTAATTTGTTATAATCAGTTTAGGAAACTAATGCCCTCGGTGCATTTCTTGTTTCTGACCCATGTCAATATCTGGCTGGAATCTGCTATTGTTTTTTCTTTTGCAAGAAGATATATATCAACTGTATACATTGCTTTTTATTTCAGATGAGCTACTATTAGTGATCGATACAAGTACATAAATGTGCTGCACACATACAACTCAAGTTAATAAATAAGGAAAGGATATGTTATTAGTGAGGGGATTTTTTTAATTTGAAATTTTTTCATTTTTTGTTTACTACATGCATGGAGTACATAATGGCTACATTTATTTTGGGCTGTTAGTACATGTATATAACATATTTATTCCTATTTATTAATCCACTAACGCTCTTCTTCCTCACAGATCCTCCCAACTCTTGGGCCCCTTCCATATTTTTTTTTTTTTAGTTTTAATTTGAAATCTTTTTTCTCATTGAATTTATCGGTACATTTAGGTACACCTTATGATAATATTCCTCATTGAGAATTTGTACCTGTACATGCTACATCTTGATTCATATTTTTCCCATTCCCCTACCCTCCCTTCAACACCTCCACCCCCCATATACATACATGAAATAAATAGGACACATGTGTAAATACCGAATCCTTTCTCTGGTGTGAGAAACAGAAGGTGTAAATGAGGACCAAAATGTATAATAGATATTGTGAAATAGGAAGAACATATTCAAAGGGGAAGGGGAATGGGGGAGGGGCAGGAGAAAGGAAAGAAAGGAAAGGAAAAGAAATTGAAGGTAAGAAGGAAAAAACGGAAACAAAAGTCCCTTTCCTGTTTGCAAAAGCTCTATTTCCATTTTCTTCTCAAATTGAAGTGAGGCTTATAAAGGCTTGGAGATGTCACCTTCTGTGACTGAGGAAACTTGAGTGGATATGTGAATGTGGCATGTACATTTTCTGAGCAGAAGATAATGAGAAACTATCTTGTTTAAATGATCCATTTCATTCTTCCATAAGACCAGGACATTCCAAGCCAATACTGCTCCTTGAACTTTGGTCCCAGCGAGGACCTGTAGATGACTTGTGAATAAGAATATGTAACGATAATTAAAAACAGAGTTAAATAGTAAGAGTTAAAAAACAGACTAAGCATGAAACCTTCTGACAACGCAAATCATTAAGACATAAAGAATCATTTTTAGTTCAACATAAGATGTCTAAAACATAGCAATAGGAAAGTAAAATATTTATAATGTGGTATATAATCTGATAATATTTTGAAAATGATAAAAAACTATAAAAATTGTACATTAGGGAAATACATTTATTTTGGATAAATCAGTAAAATCTCAGGGAAAAGTGATATTTCAAATCATTTGATCTGTGTCACTGTGTATTTTATATATACAGATATCGAAAATTGATTTTGACAGAAAGTATATTGAGAAGAAAATTTAGTGGAAATGGTATTTATATTATTGGAATGCAAATAATGTACTTCGGGGGAATCAAATATATTTATATGAAAATACTTGAACATATACCTGGAAAGATAGAATATTAGGCAGAGTTCTTCCTCTAGAGTACCAGAACCCACAGGATAACCATGTGTGTGTGTGTGTGTGTGTGTGTGTGTGTGTGTCTGGGCTAGTAGAAGAGGAGAAAGTATATACAGAGAAGGAGAGGAAAAGAAGAAAGGGGAAGAGAGACAGAGAGAGACAGACAGAGAAAAAGAATGGGAAGACCAACAGCAAAAGACAGATTTATTTTAAGCAGTTACTTCACATGATTGTGGAGGTTGGCAAATCTGAAATCTGAAATCTGCAGGCCTGAAAGGCTCCAGACCTAAGAAAGAGGTGATACTGCACTTGGAATTGAAAACCAGTCTGGAAACAGTTTTCTCTCTAGCTTGGAGGACCAAAACCTTTCTTCATTTAAGGCTCTGAACAGACTGGATTAATCTGATATGTTAGTTCTACTGATTTAAATGTTAATTTGATCTAAAAAGTATATTCATGTTGACGTGTAAGCTGATGGTTAACCAAATATCTGTATCCCATAGCTTAGCCAAATTAACACATAAAATTAACCATCACAACAAGTTTGTGGGGGATTTCTATTTATTTTAGTAATTGAAAAAATTAAAAATTTGAAATGAGCAGGTATGTGATAAAAAATTCAATAGTAATTTACTGGTGACTGCCAGAAATTCATGGTGAATTCATAGTGAACAATCTTACGCTATTTTTGTACCTCCATTTGTTTATTCAGAGTTATAATGCTAATTATACAATTTTCAAAATAAATGTGCTCTTTTGCATTTGTTTTACTTGGTATTTTATGTGCTATTCTATTTGTGGTTTGGTATATATCATTAATTTCAGAAAGTTTCAAGTCGTTACTGCTTGTGTTCTCTCTTCTATTCTACTTGGATATACTTTATAGCTTTTGATACTGGCCTGCATTTCCTGGAGTTTACTCTTCTGTTCTCTTTTATTTTCCTTCATTTTTTGTCATCACATTTCAGTTTGCAAAATTTCTATTGGACTGTCTTCCAGATCACTAATTGTTTTCTTTTCTACATTCAGTAAACAGAGCTCAGAGTTTTCAATTATGTCACAGGGCTTTTAATATCTAGCATTTTCTTTGATTGATTATTAGAATTCTTATCTGATTATAGTATATATTTGTTGTTGGGTCTTTTTTGTTTATCCATTTAGCCTTAATATACTGATCACTGTTGTTTTAAATAATCATTTTGATGATCTCAAAGTCTATTTTCCATTTGAATCCAAGTATGATGACTCCTTTGTATCTTGAGTTTATGCTTTTCTTGATGTTTCACATGTATTGCAATATCTGTTGGCTTCCACACTAGGTACACAAAGCTTCAAATCTATAACATTTTTGTCACCTCTTGAATTTGATATTTTTAAAGCTTTATCCCTCAGAGACTCTGTGTCTTGCAGGTCTTTCAACATCTCCCAGGGTTATTATATTAGAACCAAGATGATCTGTTGGTTAAATGTCAGAGAGAAAGTGTTCTATAATCTTACAATTAAATCTCAGTCTTCTAGTGAGCTTGGTCTCACGGCTGACTTATACTCACAAGTGGTATAATTTCTCTTATTGTTTTCTAGTCACTGGACTGGTTGTAATATTTACCGTCTATTTTCTTGCAGTCCTGACCCCCATGGACCATATTCACGCTCCTCCGTGGCAACCCAACACAGTAAAATAGGGCGGGAGTGATAACACTCCGCAGGGATTATCTTCTGGTATTATACTTTATCCTAGGAGGTAAGCTTTTATTGTATGATAAATGCTCTGAGAGTATTTCATAATGATTTCTCTTCCTTTCCCTTTCAGACTTATCACAGTTTTGTGCTCTCACCTTCTCCTCATGAAATCCTGCCAACATTCCTCGGGAAAAATGTCATGAGAACGTGAGGTCCTCTCAGGTCCCATCCCTACAAGTCTTCTCCCTCCTTTCCTCTGTCATCAAGACTCAGACACCAGGATGTCAAAAGTTTTAGCAGTGAACGCTTCCTCTAGGTCTCCTGCAGCCTCGGTTTCAAAGAAGCGGGCGGATTCCATCCGTGTTCCACTGGATGTGCCTCGCGTTCCAGATTTCGAAGGAGTAGTGCTCAATGTGTTTAGCTATTTCTTGTACTGTCTGGCCTGAGAGATTTCAAACTCTTTGAATGCCAGAAAAGAAACTGAACTCCCCTTTTGGAATACAGTAGGGTTAATTTTAGTACCTTCAACTTTCACTCTATGCGTTTCCCTGAGTAAAAATTACCTATGAAATTTTCAGATAACTTGAAGTATTTTCCAATTTGGGTTCCGCTTTTCTTCTAGCATTGACAACCACCTGCCACTCACTGAATTCCCACTTACTCAGATGCTGCAGTATATTCTCACTTGACTGTTCCAGGACTTGGAAAGTGTTCATCTACCAAACTCCCACTCACCTTCTATTTCCAACTTCACCACGTAATTTACTCTGAATCTGAAGGAAGAAACTCTGACTTGCCCGAATTGGTGATTTCACTCTGCATGCTTCTATTTTGGAAATTGTAAGTAGTGTTACACATATTTTTGTGTCTGTCGCTCAATCAATAATTCAGTTTTTGAAAACCAAAACAAAAAAGTAGATCTGTGTATTTAATAGAAATTTTAATAGTTGTCCAGGGACATTTGTTTAAATTGAATGGAAGGCACTACTGGGGAGAGATTGAGGAAGAAACGAGAAATGAGAGAAGCAAAGAGAACATTAAAACAAGCTAAGAGGCACATGTACCAGTGTTTAATTACTGGATGTACAAAGGATGGTTAGATATAATATATTCTAATCTATTCAAAGATTATATTTTTCCTGTGGACACATTAAAATCCAACAGCTAAAGGTACATTGAGGCACAGAACACAATAGACTGCAAGGATACAGAGATCATAATTCAATAACATCCACTTCAATAGAAACTTTTGACACTGTCTGACTGTACATCCTTTTACCAGCAAATAATGAAACATTGCCAGACCCAGCCCACTACATCTTGTAGTTTACATGCTGAGATTGGAGTGATGTTCTCTGAGCCATGAAACCTCACTGATCCCAACAAGCTACCAGAGGCACTTGGAAGAGAGCCTTTTTCATAACTCTCAAGAAAATCATCACTCTCAACATTTTAATTTTGTGCTTCTTGCCTCTAGAAGTATGAGATACTAAATTTCTGTTGTAGGAGCCATCTGATTTGTGGCACTTTAATTAAGCCATAAGGAAACCAACAGTTTTGATTCTGAAAAGTGGGGTGTTGCTACCGCGAATACCTGGAAGCAGTTTTGAAATTAGATCATGAGTAAAGGCTGGAAGAATATCAGAATGTGTGATTTAAGGAACCCCAGATTGTCTAGAAATACGTACATTAAGATTGGTTCTAATGGAAAACACAAAAGAGAACTTCAAATAAGTTCTGTTAGTATAAATAATTTATATATTGTCATGACCAGAATGTTGCTAGAAATATGAATATTAATTATAATTCTGGTGAGATCTCAGATGAAATCATCATTAGTATCTATAAAACAAAAATGAATGAAAGCATAGACACACAAAATATTTTTTGTAAATTGTGTTGTATTGGATGAAAGATAGAATTGGTACTTGATGAATTGGAATATTTTGAAGCAGTGTTGAAGCCATGGTGAGATTTTTTTCTTGCTGCTTGTAGAAATGAAAAAGGGGAGAAGTAAATTGAAAAATAATTTGATAAAAATAAACCAGTATGCTAATTTGAAGAATTTCTTTTTACAAAAATAGCAAACACTTAAAGCCAAGGGTGTACAACTATTTGCTAAGGAGATTAGATGTATCATGCAAGAGAAGCATGAAATAGAAGGCAGAAATAGGGATATAATTATTCAGGAAATGTCCATGGAAGACTCTCTTCTGTGATATCTTAGACATGTATGTGTTTCTTGGGGACCAGTTAATATTTCATATACATTTTCCTGGCAGAAACATAACAAACCTGGACAAAGAGGTACACAAATGGGATAAAATGAAAGAAAAATGAGCCAAAGACAGACTTACAGGAAAAAAAAATGACTTTGTGGGTAAAGCCATGGACCCAGGCAGGGCACAGTGATGCAGGGGGAAAGCACCCCTAGGGAGCACAGAAAGTTGGGTACTGTGGAAGAAGATGCAGGTGAGGTTCTCAAAGCTGGGGTCCCTTCATGATGACCACAGGATACAAAGCATCATCAAACCAAAGTGCATTATTCTCAAGCTTTAAAATCTAATGAGGTTCACCCTACGAGTGTTTGCACTTGTCTCACTACTGTGATCTTACATTTTGGCTGTTCTGATTTTGTTTTGAAATGGGAATTTCTATCCCATGACTGCATTTTGGAAAGAGATATTCTTTCTGATTCATCGTTTCATACATGAAGAGAAATTGTGCTTCAAGATAAGTCATACCCCAAGTTTCACCAGTACTTGATTGAGATGATATTTAGATGAGATTATAAATTAAGAGTTGATATTGGAAGAAGAAAATATTCTCAGGGTTCATGAATACATTTAGCAGATAAGTAGTTCATTGGGGAGCTAAGAGGTGGATTATGTTCTGAATAGCATTACCCCAAAATTCATAGGGTGATATTGTAATTCCTAATATTTTCCATTGTGGCATTACTTGGAGATAGGGTATTTCTAGAGATAATCCAATTAAATAAAGTCATCAAGATGGACTCTAATCCAATACAAGAGATATTTCTGTTAAAGAGGTTGGAGATATTGGAGAATTTGGAGATACACACGAAGATTACCATGTGGGTAAAGAAACAGAAATAAGGGTTTCTCTGCAAGCCAAAGAATGTCATAAATTGCCAGCAAAACACCAGAAGCTAGGGGAGAGGCACGGGACTGATTCTCCCTCACAGCTCTCAGAAGGAGTCCAGCCTATCAAACACTTCATCATAGACTTGTGGGCAGAAATGTGAGACAGTACATTTCTACCTTTTAAGCCATTCAATTTGTGGCAGTTTGTAATGGCAGTGCTAGAAATCTAGTAAAATATCATATAAAATGTAAAGCAAAGAAAATCTAGATTTTCTTACGGGATTTTAAAATAACCACTGTAATTTGTGCATCATCATTAATGGTTGAACTTAAATCTTATTTTTATGTAATTTCTGATGAAGTAGTTAGGTAAAATTTAACTAGCGTATGCTTTTTTAAAAAAGGCTGTGCTTAGTATGTGAACATGTGAATGTTTTAGAAGATAAATAATTATTGACATTATTGTACTAAAGATCTTTTTGCATATTCAACTGCTAACGTTTTCCTACATGGTCCATTGTTATTAAATTTTTGTAATGTGCTTTTTCTATATAAATAGAAGTATATACATCTTAAGACTATGGGATTTGGGGTTTTTATTAACTTTTGCTCTATACTTTTTATTCTATTTAGTTTATATTTTACTAAGTAGATTTGGGGTTCTCTCTGATCTACCCTCCCTGTATCTGAATATTAGCACTAATTATAACTAACTTTGTTGTATTCGTAGGATGGCTCATAAGAAGTGATGAAAGTAGCTCTTTAGAATTTATGATTATCTGGATATTTTGTTACTTTCCTCTGTTCCATGCTGCTGTCTGAAGTGCCAGCCAGAACTAACAAAACTTATGTATGCGTTTTCCGCACTATTACAGAACGTTTTCTATTACGTATTGTCACCATATTTAAATTGGTGTGCGTAAAAGAAGACACTAAACTCATTCTTATCTATACCCATGTATAAAAAAATCTTCTCAAACTTTATAACTGTTTGCAAAATAAAACAAAGTAATAGTACATTATAAAAAATTCAATGAAATAGCAGTCTCTAAACTCTGTGCTTTTGTTTTTTTAAAAAAATCTATGTAATGTGGGAGAGGAAAAATAAATCAATGGAAAAAAATCACAATGAGTTATGTTTATTTTAGAGATCTGGTACCACTTTCAGATTTTAATTTTCTTTGGCATTTACATTGAGTACTGGTACTAAGGTGACCAGACAATTACTTCTGTCACCAGCTCCCAATGCACCCCTAGCCCGTCCAGTCTAGTGCTGTGTCCTGGCCTGCTTCCCCGAAACTTCTGATCTTTGGGTGCTGTCACTCCCTTGGTGTACCAGCGCTGATTGCCACTTCCTCTGCCCTCAGTTGGGCCCTCTCCCTACGTAGCGTTTTGTCCCCACAGTCTGTCCATGTGTACCAGGGTTCCTCCCTTCCCGACCTCCCTCAATCTGGGGTCCTTCCTTAGCTCCCAGCCAGGTGATCTCTCTCTCGTCACTCGGAATAGCACCCGCAGCTTGATGAGCGGGAACCTTTGCTCCCAGTGCTGCGAGGTTGACTTCTCCACATTCCGTGTGTGTTCACCTGCCAGGTTACTGAACGTCTCCATTTTATCAGACGTCTGAAATTTCTCCGGTCAAGACAGACGCCTGGAAAGCAGTCCCTGCTGCTCAGCGTCTCCTAAACCACGTTTCTGACACTAGTATTCTCTCTGTAGTTCAAACACCAGACAGAAAATGGGTCCGTGATTTTTCTCTATCCCTCGCAGTGTGTGCATTATTGGATCCATCATATCCATGCGCATCAGCTTAATAGCCTGTGAGTCACTGAGTGTTCTCTGCGGTTGGCCCTTTTTCACTGTAGATTCTGCTCGCTCGAGCTTTGCCAAGTGAAGGACCTTTCCAGCCTTCTTCCCTAAAATCACAGTCCCATCTTACAAACCTATCATTATCCATCTCATTACCTATCTGAAATTTACCCTGCTGTGTTGTACCATAATAATTACTTATTTATTCCCTCGTTTATTTTTATGCATGTCATTAGAAGTTAAGCTTCATGTAGACAAGCTTTCATCATACTTCTTCCTAAGTCTGAAGCACTTTAAAAAGCATTTGCAATTCATAAATATTAAATACAAAAATTTTTAACAAGTGAATGAATAAATCCCAGTGTGGAATATGAATATCTTTTCTTGCAGTCAAACAAAATTATAAAATATTTTCAAATGATGGAAACACAATGCTCAATTATCTAAAAGTTATTTAGTTACACATGTTACTAAAAATACTAAAGTCTTAAAGTACTATCCATTCGAATATTTCATTTCAGACAAGCCAAAATTTTCTTTTTGAAAACAGTATTGTCAAAAATAAAGACTTTTTATAATTTTGATTTAAAGATAGTTGCACTTCCACATCTTAGGTATTACTATAAATTCATTACCAATGTTCCAAAAATTTGAAAATACTGTTTAATTTTATTTCTAAAAGTATGAATGTATTTTTATAAGGTTTATTTTTAAGAGGAACAAAGTTTAAGTTATTCTAAATAGAAGAATGACTTGGAAAGATTGCTAATGGGAGTGGTTTTCTGCTTAATTTTCAATTTTAAGTTCCATAAATAATTGGATTTTATTTTTATTGTTTGATTTGAATTTGCATATATAGTGTATTTAATAAGGTTGTTTCAAGGAACACTTAGGGATTTGTTATTACAACAGTTCTTTATTTCCTTCTTGGAATTTTTAACATAAGCCTATGAATAAATAGAAGCATTGTTTATACAAAAACGTTGCAAAATTATTAAGCAGAAGTAAATTGATTGCAGTTTTATAAATTCCAGCTCAACCAAAAGTATCATTAGATTGCAGTATTAAAAATGATTAAATTGATTTATTAAAGACAAACAGAAGAATACAAATATATATAAGAAAATAAAAGGAGGAAATTAAAAAATTGTAAACACTTTAATCTCTGTAAGTAAATTTCCTCTTTAATTTGTATCACCAAACTTAAATTGGAGAGTATTACACATACAATGGCAACAATGTATAAATTTAAATATGTTTAATAAAAATAGAATGTGTAGAAAATTTGCTTCAGTTTGTTTATATTATCTTTTCTTACTTTATAAAGCTATTTTTCTGCATTTCAACAGAGTGGAAAATGATTTTGTCATTTACTATTAGACATTCTTTTTTTTATGTTTGGAACAGAGACTGGGCCAATTTTCCAATAAATACTTTTAGAATGCTCTTTAAATCAAAACAATTACTTGGGGTTTTTTTCTGTTATCACAAAAAACTAAAAGCAAAGAAGTAGGAGGCAAAGTCACTGCTTCCCAACGTAAAATGCTTTACCACCAACACAGGACTCACAAAGAAGGGTTCTGTTCCTTAAACCAACATTCACTTTAGAAATTACAACAATTCATGTTAAAATGGCCCAAAATATAAGATTGAATTTGACTGGAGGGGGTGACATGCTTAAATATTTTTACATCTTTTTTTTTTAACTTTTCGCTATTTTGTCTTAATGAAGAAAATGATTTGTCTTGCTCTTATTAAAATAATATTTTATTGACAAAAAAGTGAAGTAAAAGAAAATAAAGACAGGAGGATCATGGTGAGTTTGAGGCCAGCCTGAACTAAGTGGCAAGACTTTGTCTCAAAGAAAAACAAATAAAATGAAATAAAATAAAGTAGTAAATTAATTATTCTTGCAGAAACCAGTAGATCCTTCAATAAATGAACTGGAAATGGATTCTTGCGTTTTAGCAGTGTGTGTATGTTCCAGTCACACAATCAAAATTCTAAAGTGCTAGGCCTTCCTATCCACCAAACTAAGAAATGGAGCATGTAAATTTGATTAATGTTCTGGCCCCATTTTTATCAGTCACCACATTAGTGAGTTTTTCTAAAGATCTTTGACCAGATTTATTCACATAATCAACATCGTGTTGAATAAGGGAACAGGTCAGAGGAGAAGTGTTCTCTCACGTAGTCTTTCAAGAACCCATTTCAACAAAAGCTTTGTCATACTCAATGCCTGGATTCTAAATTCTTCTTACAAGGAATCTCCATCCTGGTTAGAAAGCCAGAAGGTGCAATACCACAGGGACACAAGTGGCAGTTGTCTATGGGGTTGGCCTGTATATGTGTGTATAACTTCACTTCCATTTGTAGGGAACTTTATTTCAGCACAATCCCTAAATTGCAAAGGTGCCTAATAAATCAAGTTCAGTCATTAAACTGACACTAACATGTGGATGATCAAACAGTCTATGGATCATCTCCTCTTAGAAAGTTCCCTTCGTTCTCTTTTCTTACTGAATAGTTTACATTTCTGAAGACATTTTCTCTGACCTTCTGAAGTAATAGCTTTTAAATTATCTCAATTCTTGGTCTCACAAACAAGCAGTAAAACTTCATTATTTCACATAGCTGACATAAGACCATTACCCTTCTATGGTTAGTATAAGAAAAATAATAAAAAAAAAAATGAAAAGCAGTGAAGGAATAAATAAAAAATAAAAAGTGAAAAATCATCTTTGCTCCTTTTGAGTATCTGATTATCGTCTTCCCTCTTCAAAGTTGTTGCATCTCCTTTTCAAATTCTAAAATCTTATTGTAAATTGTATCCTGTGCCAAAATAGCTTTATTAGGAGTGGTCCAGACAAGGTTTTGAACTTTGACTACTTCAGTGTAAGTGTTCCGTATCTTTTATTTTACCAAATATATCTTGAAGTGGAAGTTGCTTTGACTCCAAAATCACTAAATCAACCAATCATTTTATTTTCTGCCTACAATGTAATTTATTTTTACTCTTCTTCTTTATTCATTTTCAAGTCATCATAGAAAAATATCTTCCGCATGCATTTCCTCATCTAATATTTTGCTCTTTTCAATATTCTAGAATTAATTCAGCTTGTTCAAACTCTAAATCTGCTAATCTAATTAGCAAATTCATCTAAGGCAAAGCTGATAGAAAACAAGAGTGCAATCGTTTGGATTACTGTTACTATAAAGTCACTAATTACAACATTGACATACATGTGATTTAAAGATTCTATTCACTGAAATAATGATTTCAAACTTCATTTGTTCAATATCCTTCTCTAAGTAGACAGTACCTTTAAATAAAAGTGCATACTTTGTAGAGAAAATAGAAAAGATAAACTGAGAAAGGCTGTCCCCTCCCCTTTCCTAACACAAACACTAATCAGAATTTGTATTCATTCTGTTCTTTTTCCTCAGTTTCAATACAGAAAATTTCTCTATCACCCTTTTTTATGTTGAACCCTCCACAGTCATTCATGCTTTCCTGTACCACTGAAAGAGTCCTTACACTATATTACCTAAACAGGAATATATGTTTCACATAAATAAAACAATGAGGACAAAAAATATTTTTTTAAAAACTGTCATCATTTTCATTTTTCATCTAGCAATAATATTAGCTATTCCTTTACTGTCTCAGCAAAATACTGGTCTACAAGAAATTTTCACCATATCCTCACTTTTCAACCAAGTATTCATCTTTTCCTGGATGGTTATTCCCTCTTTTCTATAGGAACACAACTTACAGTGATAGCACCTCTAAAGCTATCACAATAAATTACAATGTCCTTTTATATCTCTTGATGTTCTGTGTTTTTTCAACAGCATTTGCCATTTCAAATCTCAATTTCAGACACTCTCAGTACTCTGTTTGACAACCTTCTCTTATTTTAATGTCTGATTTTTATTTGGCTATTTCTGAAGACAAATATTAGGCAGGGTACTGAGGGGCTGCAAGTTCTATCAGTAGCGTTATTGCTGATACTGCTGTCTGTTAGATGTTTCTATTCTATGTAAAATATGAATGGGAATAGAAAACTCAAGAAAAGCATTCTATTGATAACATTTCTATCCACATCCACACAGAACTCCTCCAAAGAGCTAGTTTCATGTCTTCCTTTTTTCTTCCTTCCTTCTTCCTTTCTGTTCAGTAGTCATGAGGACACATTTTGATGGATACTCAGGAATGAGTTGGAGAAATATGAAATATTTCAAAAAGCCTGTTCTGCACACTTTAACCATATTAATATAAATACCACCATCTACATTTTCTCAGTAATTCACTTGTCATCTTAGAAACTTTTGCTATAGTAAAAATCAAAGAAAGGGAGAAAGAAAAATTAGAAGATCATAAGGAAACATAAAGTGTAAAATAAGAAGTTGAGTTGGATTTCAAAATAAATCTTCCCTGGTGTACTCATTACTCTTCAAATATTCCAACCCAATGGATTTTGAACAAATGACCATGAATTATACTTTCTTGAGAAGCTGGCTAAAAAATGATAGTCGTAGCTTCCCTTTTAAGGGATTATTTTACTTTTATCATTCCATAGATTTGGATTAAGTTGTATATACAGATATGTTTAATTAAGTTTGTAAAAAGTATTATTGGAACATTGTGATAGTTCCTCAATTATGGAAAGTGAAATGATCTAACTTTGTGTAATTTCAAGAAACCAGAGCAAATCTCAACAAGAAAAGGAAGGTATATTTAACATTAGGGTTAAAAAAAAAAGGTTTGAGATTAGAAATTTAAAATATTTAAGATGGCTGCTTAAAATATTTGCATAAGATCTCATAAACTAAAATAGAAATAAAAATGTATGATGAGGAAGGAATGTTTCGATTAGGGGAGGTAAGGGGCTTTTATGAGAATGAAGTACACAGAACGGATTTGGAGGTATCTATCCGAGTTTTATTTTTTGGCCCACAAGGTGCTTGCAATGATAACTCCTTTCTATTTTCCTGGTAATAATTTTTTTTAAGTTTTATATTTGTCTTTTATGGCCTTCTATATATTGAAAACAATTTTTGTAAAAATTGAACGATTAGGTGCGGGGAAGTCTTGCAGCATAAAAAAGGACAAAGAGTTTCTAAGAAAACTTCTAACTCTGAAAAATATAACCTTGAAAATAAAAATGAATATTTAAAGATTTGCAGTTTTATTATTTTATTAAAATTGTAATATGCCTTGAAAAGTATATTTGTTAATGATAAATGTCCTCAAAAGATTATAATTTGGTTGACTTTAGTTTTGGTGAAGATATGATTTCCTATATTTTATTTTACTATATGTTGCTCTTTGGCTTCTTTGATAATTTCAAACTTTTAGTTTTTTATCCAAAACACCTAGAATAATTTCTTTTTCTTTCAATAATTTATAAATACAAGAGGAAAAATTTAATACTTTAGGTAATTAATGCCTATAAATTGATAAAGGAAATTGTTTCAGTAGAACCATCCTGTTTATGTAATATATCATAGGTTCAATATCAGTAGTTAAAATCTTCCTATAAATGTCAATAATTAGTTGCTTCAATAGTAAGCATTGAATAAGTCCTCTTAAAATTATTCAAGAAATGTTCCTGAGTGTGTACAATCGAATGTTTATTATTAGAATCGAATATAACATAATGCTAAGAACTTTTGCAATGGGAAATGTTATATATTGTACTGAGACCACATTAAGATACTGTAAACAGATAAATTCCTCTAAGACTCTGTATTAATATTGGCACTTTGTGAACTCCTTTATTGACTATTATAGTGCACATTTGTTTATAGAGTCTAATATCAGAAATGAAGTAAATTGCTTAGAGTTTTGGAACACTTTCTAAGTCGACATAAAGATTAAATTTCTCTCCCATGGCTGCATTTTGAGTATTGCATTTTCAGATGGTTAATCCGGATAATCTACCACCCATTCTCAATTCCCACAAACAAATAAGCATGTTACAAGAAGAAAGAAGTCATCTCCTCACTGATAGCTAAATCTGACTCTGAAAAAAGAAAAGGCTTACTCTAGTGAAATTCTTGTGTAAATTAATTTAGATGTATAAATGCACGTAATAAAAGCAAGATGGATCTACCGATTAACACCAAGCAAAGACCTCTGTGACTCCACAGTTAACTCTAAGCTATGATCCTTTACACTTAGACCTCTCCAAGGGCTCATGAATTCTGCTTAGTGAAAAGTTGCTTCCTCTTAACTGATTTCTGAGAAAGCCAACAGTTGCACACATATAAGTCATTTATTGCAAACCAGAGGTGAAATATTTTGGAGTATATTTCTGTAATTCAGTAATTCCTAGATATTTAGGGGTTATAGATAGCAAGTTCTGATGCAATAAAAATGTGGTTCTCTGCTTAAAATACCAGCCTATTTAAAATAGCCCACAAAAATAGACCTAATCCACGAAATCTGATGGCCTTCATTAGACTTTCTGCTGTCTAAGGTTCACAGTAACTCTATCATGAAAAAAATCCAGTAAACAAAGGCAAAAAAAGAAAAAAAGATTGAAGCTAAGCCAAAGCATCTGTTAACATTTGAGCAGTACTGTCTCTATTTCTAGAAAAGGGTATACCGTAATATTAATTTCAACAATTTCTTGAACATCAGTGCTTTCATAGAGATCAAAGGAAAATGTGCCAAGCATGATGTTTTATTTATTTCATTTTATTGAATTTCACTATTTCCCTTGGGCTTTACACATGAACAAAATTTTTATAAGAAAGCAAGCTCTCAAAGATAAACAACAGGAAATTGAGGCAGCATTATGAATTTTTCCAGACAGGAACAAGAGCAGCACTATGACCCATCTGTTGCTTATCTCATGAGAAGATTCAATACAAAAATGAAGATCAGTATCAATAACAAACCAGTATTTAACTTGTTCTTCATTCTGCAAACAGCAATTATCCTGCCTCTGATCATTTAAGAAAAATTTCGATCAGATTGTCCATAGATTAGAGGGATTTATTTTAGCATTAATTTGTAATTTTCCTAATTTGTGGGAAGGTAAAGTAACACACAAAAAGCTTTTCATCTTCTGAATTTACTCTCTTCAATTGCAAAGTCTGGACATCTGAAAGCTGCATTGTCACAGAACTTCTTTATTTCTCACTTGTTGATGACCCCACTGAACTTGGGATCTAGATGTTTTCGCCCATCCAAGTGACCTGCATGAAAATCTGATTCAAAACTTAGTTGATGGGGTAGAGAGAGCTCCAGGTCTTTAGTTTAGTGGTAACAACGTGGAGGCATAGTTATACAGCTACCAACGCTACCTGGCTTTTCCTGAAATCAGATTTTAGTGAACTAAAAGAGAATAATTTTAGAGACAGATGCTGTGAAGACTTCTATGTCCATGGCTTATAGATTCTCAGTTGCGGAAATGGCTCACAATTACAAATTTGTCTGGCAGATAAGTTCTGGGTGCTATTTTCAGGGATTTCATATATTTCGGACTAGAGTCAATCTGGAATACAATGTAAAATATTGCATCCACAGTTGAAAATTGAAAGACTGTAAACAAAATCCAGATTCAGAAAATGCTCTTTATGAAGTAGGAAGATGGCTAAGTTAGATGGTTTATTCTCAGAGCTTTCAACTGTGACTTTTCAACTAGTCTGGCAAGATTGTGCCCTGCTTTTTAAACTTTTCAGGTTTCTTGCTATATAAAATGTGTGGAAAAGAATCTTGCCTCTTTTTGTAACCTTCATTTGAGAAATGGAATCTAATCAAATTTCACTTGTATCTTAGGAAAGAAAATTAGATCAATGAACTAAATGATGTAAATGTAGAGAAGGCCCAAGTAAAAGTGACACTAGAGAAAATGACTAATGCCTGGGTTGTAATAAGCAAAGCTCCTTACAGCAGCACTCAAACTTTAGTGACAATTATTGTGTCTGCTATTTACTGATGTATAACAAAGTAATACAACTTTTAGTTGCTTATAATAGGGTTCTAAAACAATAGCCCGCTCACCTGAGTTCCAGGAATGGTTACACATTTGTAAATTGTTAAAACAGAATATATTTTGATTTGAAAATTTTATTAAATTCACGTTTCAGAGTCCAGGAATAATGTTTTATCAGAATAAAACAGTATTCATTTGTTTGCATGTTGACTGTAGCTCATTTTGTGCTATAATTAAGCAGTCGTGGATAAAAGATTGTATGATACACACAGCCTAAAAATACTTACAACTTGAACCTTTGGAAAAGTCTGTACTATATTACTGGTCTACAAGATGATTTATTTATTTATTTTTGTGACTCTTTGGGTGGATGGGGCTCAGTATCATGTGACCTGACTGAATGGTTGCATTCAGCTAGATGCTTTCATGAGACTACAACCTTTCACATCATCTCCTCTGTCCACTGGCTTTTTCTGTGTTGCCTCTCCTAATTCAGCAGTCTTGTACAACCTCTTTTGTGCATAGAGACTCATTTTAACTGGGAGACTAGTAGAACACAAACCCCAGTGTGTAAATGTTTATCATACATCGACCAGTAGTACACTTGGTACTTTCCTATTGTAAAAGGCAAGGACATTTGTCAAACCCATGGTCCATATGGCAGATGACTAAAAACACCCTGAATACCAGGAAGCAGAGTTTATGAAAGCAATAAATTTTAAGTATATCATATAATGCTCAATTGCATGTGTTGTCGATACTTTTTACCACTTATTAACAGCAAGAATAGTTAATTCTCATCCAGTTTTAAAATCAATTACTGATTTATCCTTAGAGTATGATTCAATATTTTGTTGTGTTTTTTTTCATTTATGTTAAGTATGTTTCTTTTGTGTTTTGTGATTTTTTAAAATGGTGAACTCGTTTTCCACAGAACTTTTTTCATAGGAATTCTTTAAGAAATGGAGAGATTTCAGTCATTCATATTTACTTTTCTCAAGAGTGTAGGAAGCATTTGACTGTCATCATAACTTTAGAATTTTTAAAGGAATAAGAAATATTTAAATCAGAATAAGGAACTATTACAAGTTAGTTTAGCAGGTTAACTTTCAATGACATTGTTTCTCTCCAATTAAATATTCCTTTTGAGGCAGACAGCGCTCCTTGACCAGCACCTGACTAAAGAAAAAGCCTGATAGTTACAGCATGTTTGGACTATAGCTATGACCATTTGGAGTCTCAACTGTATTCAAAACTTCCACTACAGGGCTTAAAATCTTGAGTTAGTCTCATAAACCTATGAAAACCAAGCTCAGTGTCTAGAGAGTTTGTTTTATAATACCTCGAGGGCAAGAAGCTGGTTCCAGTTTAATGCCATTCACTCTCTTCCTTTATGCTGTAAATTAGATTTTTGGTCTCATGATTCCCTGTTTTCATGCCAGGTCATTGATGCAATCATAGAGTTTACTCTTTTTAATTTTATAAGTGTCTACTACTTTTCAATAGGAGGATTGTCATGAAGTATAGTTCAGCATTATGCCAGAGAGAGATAGGATCGCTTCCGTGAAAATCCTTTAAAACTATACTTTTTAAACAAAAATAACCATATAAAAAATAATTTTTAAATAAATGTAAATATAAATCAAATAAATGTAAAGAAAAGAATAATTTATCTGTAAAATTTTTATTTAGATTCAATAATTATGAAGCCTTTTTAACATCGTTTCATCTTTTTTTGTACTTTTTAAAGAAAATCCCAGCTATCATGTAAGTTTATGTACATGTTTTATAAGCATATCGAAATAATATGGTGCTATTCTTGTATTATTAGAATACCATCATCACACAAGAAGTATTGAAATTATTTGTTATCATCTAATATCAAACTATATTTCTCAGATACAGCACAAGCTTCATTATTCCACTCTTCCAATCATGGATCATGTCTATCTTTTGTCCCCTTGAACTCTTTCCCAGTAGATTAATAAAGGTAAATGGAATTCAACAATAAATTATTCATAATTGGACCACACACCTTTTGAATGGAAAATGATTTGAGGAATAAAGAGTTTTTGACATGTAATGTAAATTCATACTTGACAATTGGGTTGAATAGGGAGAATTTGTCTTAGGAAAAAGTTCAGTGAAAATGGAAAGCCCATTAGAAATATTTGAGAAGAAACATTCTTCATTGTTGTCTCTGTATAGAAGTGATTTTTAAATGCACTCTCTAATTTTGGCACATATAGTTTCTCCTTCATTAAAAGTATTCTTACCATATAATGTGTGTGGAAAGAGTTAAATTAATTACAGGCACTTTATGAATACATCTGGTTTGTGCTAGGAATGTGTTACATTCTGATAAAGGACAGAAAAAAATCTCTCACATGGGAGAATTCATTTCAGTTTATGTAATTTTACCAACAATGATGACTTAGGAAAAGTTATCTTCAAAAATTTACCAGGTGTTTGGATGTTCTAAGGGTTAAGTATACAAAATTCAGTTGCATATTTTAGATTTTCAGGTAATGGATCATAACTGTAATGAATTTACGGGGGAAGATGTATATTCTTCAAAAATAACTTCCCTTAGTTTTGTCACTCCAATAGTTCTTTAAAACATCTATGACTTACTATAGTCTAGCTTATTGGTATCATTCTCCCTGTGAAATATTTCACTTAATTTTGAAATAAGAATATATTTTTGAAATAAGAATATATTTCACATCTGTATTTGAAAGCATTTATGAGTACCCAGGCGTGTATATGTGTGTGTGTGTGTGTGTGTGTGTGTGTGTGTGTGTGTAGGGGCGTTAATTTTTATAGAGAACATTATAAATAACTATCTTACATTTATGCTTACCTAGCTTTGAATAGATTGGTTAGTAATTTTAAAAACATACTGACATGAGATCACTACCTTTACTATTCTGGTATAATGGTAGATTGATGCTTTATATTTAAGATGAACTGCACCTATAAAGACAAAATTTTTAACAACCCTCATGAGCAACACACACATTATTGTTATATGGCAGACATTTCAAGAATACATGCTTTGGGTTAAAGACAACCAAATGGTGTTTAACAAGGGGAGGCACCCTGAGCTTTGGAATTGAGTTCACGCAGGTCATGGTGTGTCCTCATATGTAAACACAAATGTCACGAAAATTGTTCTTTCTACACTCAAGAATTTTTTATGATACATTTTGCTCTGGAAATTGAGCTTTTGAATGGGTAAGATGACTACTGCAGGGAAGTGGGAGAAGGTAAGAGATATTTAGAGCTTAACTTATTTAATGATGCAAGACATTTACTTAGGACTACATCCTCTTTATTTTTTTTTAAATAAAAGCATTTATGGAATAATGAATCAAAATTCATTCATGAGAAATAAATAGGTAAATAAATTACAGAACAGTATGTCTGTAGCACTGTGAATTATGTCAAGTATGTCATGGGGGATGGAGTGATTCTGCCACAGCAGTAAACATATGGTCCACTCAAAGTGGGAAACATCCAACGAGAGTGCATTGACAAAGGAGTGTTTATAAAAGTATGTGACTTTGCAACAGAGAACTGTCCCCACTGCTAGGCAAAAAGGAGCCAGGTAGAGGAAGTCATGAAATGATACTGCATTGGCCAGACCAGTGATATATGGGCCCTGCAGCACCTTCCTGGGAAAGTGAGTAGAAGCACTCTGACATCATCTGCTTTCTGTTTGACTTCTCTTGCTAGAGCAGCAACTGCCTTGGTAGCAAGAAGATGAGCAAGTGTCTGCCATAGACATGAGGCAGCTTTATGGATTAGAAAACAGAGTTTAAAGGTGTAGGGCATGCATTATGAGAGACAGGAGCGAGTACTCAGGTCAGAATATTTAAGTATATTTGAAGTGAGTGAATAACTGAATTATGAAGGAACTTGAAAGACATTTTTAAGCTGTCTTGCAATTGCTTTTCTATTTCCTTTAATTTAGTGATGAAGTTCATCCAATGCCTTTTAAAAATAATACTCGAATTGTTTCACCAACAAGCACATTTATCATAGCATTGCTAATCAGTCATAATATTTTCAATGATGCTAATCAATGATAATGTGACTTCCAAAATTAAAAATCAATGATATATTTTTTCCACTTATAAACATTATTGTATTTTATCTTGGCTAGTCCTGTCAATATAGGTCCAAGTTGTCCAAGTATAGGACACTTTACTATAGCTAATTAAGTTATAATTTAAATAATGCTTAGCATGACAAAATTAAGGAAATAAATGTATATTTATAAATCTGTAATTAAAAATTAATCATCATGAAAATAATGTAAAGTTCTCAAATGTATTTAGATTTAAATGCACTTCAAATGCTTTTATTTCTGAGATATAAACATCATTAAAAGGATTCAATATATTTATATGGCACAGCTATTAAATAAAATATAGGAGTGCTAACATTTCCATGAAATATTCCCAAATCAAAGAAAGAATATCATTTTAAGTTATATTCCATGGACTGCATCAAAGTGTTTCAATAGCATGTATTCACTTCTAGGGAATGGAATCAGTCCTTGAGTGACAATAATGAAAATGACTTTTTTAGACCTAAGCTTGATGATAAAGTCTCCTTTGAACCATAAATCCCAAAAGAGTGATGAATAGACACTTAGAGTATGTTGAGTTAATTTAAATCTTGATACTTCTTGAACTTTATTTGGCCTAATGGATTTTGCACATTCTAAAAAACAATCCTTAATGTGCTAATATTCTACTAGTCATTTAGAGAACAAACTCAGTACTGTGTTGGCAAGATAGCTAAATTCAGATTTACTGACTTTTAATTAGAGGAGAAAAACATGTAATTAATGGAATCAGAATTAAATAGTATATTTGTATACAAAATAATTAGGGGATATACTTGTTTAAGTTCTTTTATTTAAAATCTTTTGCTTATATCCAATAGTTTTCTAATTTTCTAATTTAAAAAGCCTTTCTCTTATGACCATACTTTTATTAAACAATAACCTTTATAAAAGTATGCAGTTTTAGTTATAACAATTATTATATATTTATTTATTTCTCTGTGTAATCAACTATGCTTTTCAAATAAAACAATTAAAGCAAGTTTCTAAATATTAAATAAATTTAGATGAAAGTATAAAATTGTATTTTATCACAGTAACTTTGTAGTATACTTTCAAGTTGGGGATTGTGATAACCCCCAGCCATGTCTCTGTTACCTAAAATGTACCAATAAAAGAATTAACCCACTCAAAAAACGGTATTTTAATACCACATCAAAAATTTGATGGAATATGTTATCAAACATGAGATTCAAATTACTCCACTTACAAAAATAAAGAAACTTTCATACTTTCTAAACATATTGATTTGATTCACTTTCTTTTTCTCTACATAAGATAACTGCAATATTTAATAACAGTTATCTATTATCCCAGAATGAGCTCTTTCAACCTAATATCATGAAAGTGTGTTGATAAATTTGATAAAGTGACATTGCATATAATTCGAATGTCTGAGCTTAGAAACTTTTCTGGTTAAAATATTTTACCTATGGCACACAAAGACTGCATTGCAGTACACACTCTTCAGTGTGTGCCCCCATTCAGCTATTCCTTTTATCATTGTTATGTTACTCCAATTTATTTCCACGTGTTTTCTCACATTATTCTAGGAAAATCCATTGTGATCTCTCCATGCTGCAATTTTGATATGTCTTTATGTCTGTGATTCTACAGTGTCCTGGGGTTTAGTTTAAATGACAGAATATTACATGTCATTTATGAGACTTCAATGCTCTTTTTGTAAACCCAGCCATTATTTTACCCATTTGCTATTGTTTCCTATTAATAAAAGCTGAAGAATGACATACAGGAAAGAGAAAAATAACCTAGAAGAACTCATGTGGAAAAGATATTGTGGACCAGAATCATCTGATGGAAGTATCAAACACAAACATCTGCAATATTCAGAAATTATTTCATTAATAAGTTTGTAAGTGCCTAATATGATCTGTTGTCCTGGAAAGTAGGTAAGTACTAAGATGCATAATCCTTATGGCTTCTGTCTTTAAGAAGGTTATTACCAAAACCTAGTGACAGATGTTTACATTAGGAGGTAGTATACAAATATATAGAGAATAAGAAATTGTGATAATTGCTGCAATTCAAAATCAGTCTTATGAATGTGGCTACCAATAAAAAACATCTTAGAAGTCACTGGTCCAAAGTGTGATGTTAGACTCATTTTCTAATCAATGGTTATTCATTAATTGGATGAAGACTTGAAGTCACCCTTCAGCCTGTAGATGGGGAGCTGCAAAGGATGTAGAGCAGCATAGATTTAATGAAGCTGAATGAGGCTGAAGAGGTAGGAAGGTGATAGAAAATGCATGGCAAAGACTTCTATCTGTACAACAAGAAGAGAAGGAAACCACTGAAGGGTTTCCAGGAGTAAAGTAACATGGCTGAATTTGCTTTTTTCTTATTTTTCTCATATGTATTTGTATTAGTACAAGTTTCCAGTGCATATCGATTGCATTCTTCATGGGCGGTGGTTCATGCACATAACACATCTCAAATCTTTGTTTGTCCCCTTTCCCTCCCTTCCTTCCCCATCCCATATATCGTGAGCAGAATGTACAGATCTCATTAATGGGAATAAAAAATGCTGTGGCTTGAACAAAACCAGTGGATTATTATGAAAAACTGTGCTCATACTACTGGAGTTAAAATGAACCATTTGTGTTTCTAAAGTATGAAATGTTGAAAATGAATATATATCTTCCTCAATGAGAAGAATATGATGATAAACACAAGTACTTTAAGAATATTTCCATACTATTTGCATACTTTGAATTTGGAGAATACATTGATATCTTTCAGCAGACCAACTTAGTGTTGGCTGAAATCTTTGAGATGTGCAATTGAGAATCACCCCAGAGGACATGATTAAATACACGAAAGCCACGGTGTGGGTAAATTACATTTACAATATTAGGAATGATAAAGTATAATGTAGTAGAAGCCATTTGTTTAAATACAGCAAAAGAAAACAGTTTTATTTTACAAAAATTATTTGTAGAATGTTCCAAAATACATGCAAGACAAGAGTATAACAATATCTGAGAGTTATGAATCAGTTTCAATTATTTTCAACTCCTGATTTATCTTGTTTTATCTACACACCCACTTAGTTCTCGTCTCCATCTCAGGAAAGTTTGAGGCAAATGATGGACGTTTTATTAACTTATATGTGTGAATATTGTGTCATGTTTCTCTAAGTACACATATTTCCTTTTCAAAATAACTACCTTAAAAACCCTATTCCCTGAAAGGCAGCAAGTCCTTTACCTATTATCATAACATATCCAGTCTTCTTAGCATCATTTCACTAATTGGAACGTAAATGTGGCATTCGTGCCTTAGTGTAGCAGTCTTAGTCACAAAAATAAATCTAAAAATTCTATAAAATATCCTACCTACCTTGCAGATTTTATTTTTCTTTCACTTGAAAGTCCAGATTTTTACTAGAATATGCTTTAGTGATTTAATTCTTATTTGATTTCCAAGGAACACAAAGTGCTGTCTAATTAATTTGAGAATTTTTATATTAAGCAATTTATGTGGACTATAACTTCTAATATTTGATCAATTCCATTGTTTTATTTTCTTCAGAATTTATATTGGAGATATTAATAGAGATATAAGATATGTATGCTTTAAGCACTTCGTTTTAATTCTAAACTGAGTTTTGAACCTGTCTTTATCTGTCTTTATTCAGTATTCTCACTTCTAATGTTTTACGATTCAGATTCATATTGTTAGTTCCTAATTTCTCTCACCTTATTTACTGTAGGTAAGTTTGAACTATTATATTTTCACGTTTTATTTACATGAATTTCCAACAGGCTTCTTTAGCTTTAGAGGTTTATTTGGTCCCTTATTTTATCTTCTCCTATAGTTCTCCAAAGAATAAATTCACAGTCTTTTCCCATATCTCAGGAAATATTTTTTTCCTTAATTCAAGGACAGAGGAGTGGATCATATAGCTTTTGTAGCTTCGCTATCAAATTTCCTTTCTTTTGTTGTTGTTACACTGAAAGTAAGACCCAACTTCCTGAGGTCTTTCATTTGAACCTTCTCTAATTCTTTGCTCATTATTTTGTTCAGCTCATTAAGATTCTACTACCTGGCTTTGACTAGGAATAACCCTTTGTTTCCAAGTCTCCAGGGTTCACAGCCCAGAAATCCGGATGACTTGAGGATTGTTGACCTTATTGTGTCTCTTTGCACTCATCAGAGAATTGGGGACTTTAATTCCAAATAACTCCCAGGGTGACAAATTTCAGGCACTGCTTCAGTACTGATCTCTAAGTCTTCCAGTGCCCACAGAATGTTTTTCAATTCTCTGCTTCCAAGGGCCCCCAATGGCTTCCTACAGAAGTAAGGATAGTAATTGTATCTTGAAGCTTTAATGTTTATCCAGATTCACTGTATTCTGGGTCTCAAGAGAATGACTTGTCACCTAGTTACACCTAGGTGCTCTGTTTACTGTCTAATTTAGTTTTCCAGTCCTGGATGTTGTTTTTATTTTACTGATTGAAATTTCAATAGATTAACAGTATGTGTCACTGGCAAAGTCATCTTCCCCGAATATGAAGGGGTGCTTAATACATTTTTGATAAAGAAGAATGTGACTGCTTATTTAAACATAATCTGAATTTGAGCTTAATAAATTATGAAATTATACCCAAGTCTAATAGTCTCAGGTCAGATGATTATAGAAGTACAGATGGCCCCAATTCACTGTAATACGTATTATTGAACAACTATTTCATGAAAGGTATAAATTATGTGCTGCAGCAAGTAAAGTAAACATAACTTGTTTCAAATTTCAATGGGGAAAATACACACATAACTGAAACACAATAGGAACTTAATTTTAGAAAGCTAAATAATTCACCCTTAAGGCACACCGTATGCTAACACAGACAAACATACTTGCTGAAAGACTCAAGAAAAATGAAACACTGTGCAGCCAATACAAAGATATAAATTGATGGTAACATATTTATGTATAAGGAAAAGATAGCTTGTTTATAGAACACTGATAGTGTGATCCCATTTTCATGGCAAATACAAATATATAAAGAAAATACAGGTATGTATTTAGCAGAATAGTAAACAGTAATTGAATGATGGAGTTAGAAATGATTTTTATTGTACTTTAACAGAACTTGTGATATAATACAAATTTTGTATTTAAAATTTTAAATGAGATGACAGTTTTAATTTCATAAGCCCTAATACAATGGAAAAACAGTGAAACATTTTCTTCATTTCTACCCAATTAATAAAATCAAGAAGTCTCTTGAAGATACATAAGACTGTATTACTGACACATTTTATTGCAGATACATTTTATTTTTCATATTAATGACAAGAAGGGAAGAAAGGGAAAGAAGAGTACAAACCAGGGAAGAAGAAGGAAGAGGAGAAGGAGGAATGGGAGGAAGGAGAAGTGGAGTAGAAGAGATAACCGAAGCAGCTGCAATCACATAATGTATAATCTATGTACAAATCATGACCCTATACATCCAAACATCACCTTTCTGAGGCCTCCCATTTTTCCTGATAAAGTGTGATATATCCCAGTACTATAACAACAAATGTGTCCGGAATGTTTCTTATTTTCAGTGTTGCTAGTTTTCCTTTTATTTATAATTTATATGATAGGTCGATCCACATCAAAGAGCCTTTTGGTATAATTGAACTCATATCTTTCTCTATCAGATTTTCCAAGGTTTAAAGAGGGCCTACAGGCTCTCCAAGCCCTTACTGTGACATCCTGTAAGTTTATAGTTCAAGTCAATTTTCCAGCATCTCTGGCATCCCTATAGGATTTGGTGACTATTCTCCACCACTGGAATATGGATAGACACGCATTGCTTGTTTGGATTCTGAAGTAGTTTAAAAGCCATGCCTTTCCCCCATTCCCAATGCATCCATCTCTTTCCTCATATAGGTGGTGATGTGGAAAATCAGGGCTGATCTCAAAGTCTTCTGATGAATACAGAACATAAAAGCATAGAATAAAGAGGTTAATGTGCATTCCCAAAGGACTAGGATGCTAAGCCTCCCTGAGGACTTCCTGGATTCTACCAAGGTAGAGTAACTGTACTAAGCCATTGAATCTGAGGAATTATCTGCAAAACAATTAGGAATGCTACCATGACAAGTAAGAGTCATTTTTCAAAGAAGATCCTTTTTCTGATATCTACATGCATTTTCCTTGTATTTAATAAGAAAGAATTTCTTGGGCAGCATCACAAATGAATCAACCATGTTTTCTGTTTCTTATTCTCAGCAATTTATTTTCCTTGTTCATGTTTGTTTCTAAGAAGCGTATAATTTAAAGGAATAGAAATAAGGTAGGTTTAGTTTCTGTAGCCTTTCCAGTCATTTCAGTGATCATATTATTTTATCCCAATAATTTTTTCTTGGTCTTTCAGAGGGTTGCAAGATAATTGTGAATTTTTACCATTTCAGTCTTCAGGTAAATTCTACACAAATTCTTTAAATTTATTTTAATGGTAGTAGGGTAAAATATTTAGTTGAAACTACTAGTAAAATATTTAATATAGTTCATGACATATAATTTTGCAAAAAATGTAGCCTGTAAATTTTCTTTTTCATATATTTGATTCAGTGCCTATAAATAATGACTTGAAAATACTGCAGTTTATAAAGACCGTAAATCTACTACCTAAACATTAGTCAGATTTCTTTTAAGGAATGAATTAATTTTTCTGCTTAAGAAAAGCTAGTTAGTTAATTTGCAAAATATTTGCACTGCTCTAGGAAAAATATCCATTTATATTAAAAACTAACAGAAGTCTTGTATTTTCTTTGCTATCTTAATAAGAAGCATTCCAATTAATTCCATTTAGAATAGCATTTAGGCTTTTGAATTTTGGCAATTTAAAGTTATTCAAAATATATACACATTCATATAATGGATAATACTTTACTTGTGAAAATCATCAAGTAATTTATTTTGAACCTGTTCTGAGTTATAGTTTTATTTGCCTAAATGTACTAAAAACCCAATGCTTTCATTTTCATAGTTCTGTTTATATCAAGTTCCATTTATTCACAAGGCAGTGCTATTAAAAACAAATAGTGGACATATTAATAGGTCAAAAGAATAATATGTATGGTACAATTGCTGAGACCGACGCCATGTCATCCTAAAGTCCCCAAGGTGACTGCTGGGGAAGGGGAAGAAGGAAGAAATTTGTATTTTAGGATTATTATCCAATTCTTTCCATTAAAAGTCCATTTTAGAAGTTCTCCTTAACTTGGAAATATGAACTATGAACACACAGTATTCCAGGCAGACAAGTCAATCCCCAAGGCTGTTTTGTCTTTCCTCACTGGTTATGATGGTTAATTTCATGGGTCAACTTGACTGGGCAGTGAGTGCCCAGACATTTATAGAATGTTGAACTGGATCTAACATATTTTCTGAATGAAATTAAAGCTTGTACCTAATGTGAAAGGAACTCCTCCAATCAGGTAAAAGTATGAATAGAACAAAGCAACCAACCATCCTTCAGCAAGGGAGAAGTCTATCTGAATACATCAACAGGGGGATTGTGAATTTCCCATCCTGCAATTTAAAGTGAAACACGAAATTTTCAGTCTCAAGGCTCATAGATTTTTTGACCTCTACCATTGACTTTCCAGAGTTTCTAGCTGTCTACTACACATTTGGGGTCTTCTTAGCCTCCATGATCACAAGAGCTACCATCTAAAAATAAATATGTATCTATGTACCTTTCTATCTACCCTATTGCTTTTCTTCTTCTGGAGAATGCTGACTAAAACTCCAGTGTTTCTCATTTCCAACATTAATTTCTTTTCCTATGCTAACCAATTGAAGAAAAACCAAAAAGATTCTTTTAAATTCTAATTAAGAAATAAATATATGAAATACGTAGAGCAGGTGTGAGACCAAACCTTTCTTCAATAATTAGTGTAGATTTTCCTTCTTCTTTGGCTTGCAGTTATTGTGAAATAGTAAGTGCCCTGCTTTTCTCACACCTCAGGTGACAAAATAGTGAGCGGAAAATGTGTAAAAACAGCAGGGGTGTACAGCCAATAACAATGCCTTTCCATGTGTTGTAATTAGTAATTCCCACAGCATTTCCACGTGGTTTTTAATCAAAAAATAACTTGAGACTGGGCAAAATAGATATTCTGCACAGATGATAAAATGGAACCATTGCAGAGAAAATAAGTAAATGTTAGAACAAAAATTTCAAATCGCGTCTTCAAAAAAACCAATCACCTTTTGCTGCATTTGAATATTCTACTTGTGGAGAGAGCTGTGTTAATTATATCTTTCAAGTAGGAGCTAACAATCACTCAACACTAGATGGACAAGTACGACCTACTAGATTTTGGTTCTGAGAGTCAGAAAAAAAGCTGTAAAGTTGGAGAAGGTAGTAGCTACATCATATAATATATGTCAGGTCCCTGAAAAAAGATAATAAATATGAAAGTTGTGTTTAAACCAGTATAATAATGAAACAAAACAATATTAGCAACAACATTGGCAACAGCCCACACTTACTGAGCTCATGCTCAGGGTGAAGAGAATTTCAGGAATTTTTGTTATTTCTCACAGTGATTTAGCAAAAAAAAAAAAAAAAAAAAAAAACCTCATTTTAACAATGTGGAAGAAGCTGGGAATGACGAATTAAATACAGTGGACCCTTGTCTTACAAACTTAATTCGTTCACAAGGGCTGGTTGTAACTCAAGTTGGTCAATTGAAGGTTCAGACTCCTGTACACAGCCATCAAAGTCTCTCTCCTATACACAGGCAGATCTGTGTCCTCAGAGAGACACTGGCCCAGGATTTCTCAGTTTACCCCACACAGGACAGGATGTTGTAATGTTCCTTCCAGGTCTCTTGAAGGGTTAAATCTTATCTGAGACCATCTGGAAGCACAAGTGGCCAGAATTTGGGTCATAACTGAATATTTTGTTTGTAAGTTAAAACTAAAATTTCAGTCCTAACCTAAGTTGCTCTTATGACAGGCCAGTTGTAATCCGAGGGTCCACTGTATCTTCGTAAATTGCATGATATTAAGAATATCCATACAAAAATACTATATGTCCAAGATGAAAAGAAAAGATATAAATATTTTTAAAATTTTAAATTATTAAATAACAGACTACATAGTCATTCACTTATTAAGATTTAATATCTAATAAGTTGAAAAACAAGACCTAACTTAATCACAAACTTTTATCACTAGTTGGATTAGATTATTCTTTAACACTAGGCTTGAGATAAAGATTTCTGTGGTACATCCTAAATTCCATAAGATTATAATCCCCCTTATGAAAATTTAAGCATATTAGAGAGTTTCCCGAAATGACTCAAGCCATATGAAATCAAAACTAATGAAACTTGTTTAAGACTTTCACATTGGTGGTCTCATATGAATGATATTCATATTCATACATTGGGTTTTGCTTTTCCTGTGTTTCCCCTAGGCTTAGTCATATGATTTCCTTTAGTTAGCGGAACAGAAAGGACTAGAATGCACAGAATATGCAGTGTTTTATATTAGGAAATATCCTCCTGGACTAACCATTCTGGCAGAAAGTTGGTAGGCTTTCAGAAATTCCTTGAACTCTTGCAGAAGAGAGGGCTCCATGGGAGGTGCTGAGGGAGGAAATAATACTAGGAAAGTGAGGGACTTGTGGAGGCAGGCTGTGGGGATCTGCTGGATTCCTCACTGAATGCACCTGCACGTTTTCCCTGAAATGCCACCAGGCAAGAAGAATTTATTTGATAATCCATATGGCCACAAAAAATAATCACAAGAAATAATGTTCCAAACCACGAAATTTGGATGTGCTGAGCTAAAAATAATATATGACAGACAGTTTTGTTTTATGAATTTTAGTGCTGGTGTCTAACCCAGGACCTGTTGCATGCTACACAAGAACTTTATCAATGAGCTGAAACTTCAGCTGGAGCAGTACCGTGTTTGATCCATGGAAATGGTAACTACATGGTATGTGAAATTAGGAACAATAATAATTATAATCATGCAGCTTCCTACTGGCAATAGTATCAGCCAGGGCCTACTTGGGTTACTATACCGTGAGGGTGTCTTCTTGTATAAGTCCTCTAAATTAACTATGCTAAGAGGTAGCATTAGTGCTTAATCCTGGAACTGAAGAAATGATGCTTCAGAGATTTTGTGTCACATGACTAAAGTCCTATAGTAATTTACAGTCATATTCTGTGTCCAGCCCAGCTTCAAAGTTTATTCTTTACCCACTGTGTCTCAAATTGTTCTTTCTCACAGGCACCCTTAAACATGATGGTATACATTGCCATTAGACTTGCCAATTTACCCCAGCAAAGAAAATGTGCACGCATTATCTACTTTTATATATCTCTCCTTGAAATGTTTTTTAAATGGGAGAGAAAAACAAGAATGGATAAAAATCCTCCCCTTTTTGTAAATAAAAACTGTCTCATTTTAAGGATTAACAGCAAAATCAAGAGAACAGTACAGGTTTTGCTAGAGTCTGAATAATCGATTCAGTTATCAATTCAGTTTTTCTATTCAGTTTTTAGTTTTTTTATCAATTCAGTTTTACTCTTAAAATTGGAAAACAAATTTCTACCTTTTGTTGTGCTATGGCCTTGATCTCCCTTTAAATTTTTGTATTGAAATTTAATTCCCATTGAGATGGAATTAAGAAGAGGAGGCTTCAAAGAGGCGACTAAGTTAACCAGGTCACACAATTATGAAAAGAATGAGGCCTCATCAAAAAGCTGGCGAGAACTCATTTAATCTTTAATTTTTTTTTTTTTTGCTCTTCTACCTTCTCCCATGTGAAGACACGTTAAGAATGAGCTACTCACACATCAAATCCTGACTCCTTGAGAGTGAACATCCCAGTCTTCAAAATTTTGAAGATAAGTGTGTACTAATTTTAAATCACTTATTCTCATCCATTTTGTAATAGATTCATGAGCAGCCAGGCACCCTCAGGGTGGCGATACCGTGCTGAGCTGAAGAGCACAGGCTAAAGAACCTATTGCCAAAGTAAACCTGCATCTTTCTAGTTGTCTCTCCTGATCCTCACTTTGACCATCAGCATAATGAAAATAGTAATAAAAATGCTTTGTTATTAAACTTAACTACACATAATATCATTCGTTACAGGAAATAAAATATTCCAGGTAAAGTGCTTAGAATAGTGTCTAACATAGAGAAAATTCTCAGGGTTAGCTGTTATTAATTTAGTCATTATTGTTATCATAAGTTTAATTTCCTCCAAGAAGTCAAAATAATCTTCCTTCATACACAAACCCAATTTTAAAATTGTATAACTTTTGTTTCAAAATAATTGCTGTTTAGAATTATTACAGCAGTTTTGACAAAATAACTAGCCATTTCGTTTTTAAAATTATTTTCATGATCATATAATTTTGTTAATATAATTTTAACAAATTGATAACCTTATATTTATTTTTTGTCTCCTTATTTCATCTTAGTCTTGGGCAGAATAGACAAAGATATTGTCTAAATGGAGAAAAAACAGCAGGTGTTATTGAAAAAAACCCCAGAAAACATAATAATAGGACCAGAAAGAAAAAAAATTGTCACTTTGGGTGGTTTTGTACCACTCTGCACCATGAATAGTCAATTTCTTATCTGTTTGGAAAACCACTATGCTTATCTTTAATAAGTAGTTACCAAATTTTACACAGATTAATTTGCATGTAGTTTTCTGTATAGGCTCTTGCTTCATGGAATGTAGTGCCTGATTTTTCAATAATGTTACTCTTGTATTTGCAGAGTGCTTTGCATAAAGTGTCGGCTTAGTAATTATTTAGCAAGCATATGTACAGACAAACTATGATTTGTTCCGCATTAGACATATGGTAGTTTTGGGCAACATTGATTTTATCTAATAAATCATGCTTAAAATTTACAATATCCATGATTGTTATAGAAGGGAATAAAAATGACTTACTGAGAATATATACAATAAATGCATGCATGTTCTTGCTGAGTGGCATTTGGAAATATTAGTTGTTCTTAAATCTTTGAGAATAAAGAATAACAAATCCAAGGCACTGGAATAGTACAATTATCTGAAAGTTATTGACATTTTAATGCAATTTAATTGAGGAAAAACTAGTCTAGCAATATGAGGCTTCAAAATTGTACATTTTTTTGTAATTTTATATTTGGTTTTAATGAAGGCACTTTTAAGGAATAGGAACTGAATACCTACAGTAAAACAAAAAATGGCTTCTTAGATTTGATTTTCAGTTTTCTATGCAGATCTGCAGCAGTAGTTGTTGTAAGAAATCTTGATGTGAATGATAAAATCAAATACTTGAGTTATTCATACTAATTTTCAGAGCAAAGCAGCTCTGCCTATCTTGTTTCCTTTTTTGGTTTTATTTTTGTACTTATTTTCAACAATCAAAAAAATTCTTTCTAACATTAGTCAAGGGAACTAAATCTGCCACTCTGCCAGTGATATATCACTGATTCTGTGATATCAAATAATGAAAATTAATAATCTAAGCACCGTATACCACAGAATGATTTTGTTGTTAGTAATCTGAGCAACACACACCAGAGAGTAATTTTGTCATGGTTGAACTGAAGTAACATATCCAACAATCACCACGTATACTTTTGTCTCAATAAATAGTTGGTCTACTGAAAGTTTTAATTTTCTCTTTCCTATTGTTGAATGCAATCAATGAAATACATTCCCTTTGGAAATCACACTACCAGGAAATCATAGTGAATGAAATTAGAAAAAGAGACCCTGTATTCCAATGCAAGAGGCACTATCTAGAAATTCTTCTGAATTTTCAATGAGATATGGGACCTCCTACAACTTTACCTAGTTGTCTAGTCCTCAGTGGTCTTACTAGGTGTGCCTTCTTTGTGTGAAAGCATAGAAGTAAGAAGTAAGTGCCCTTCAATCACAAGATAACCTGAGATCAAGAGCCAAATTTTATCCATGCTAAGTGTACTGAGTTAGGTAAGACTCAGACTCAGTTGAATCCACCATTGCTATATTTACTGTCTTTAAATCTCAGCTTAATTTTCCAAAAGATATAAAATTATTTGCCACAATAGCAACTCCATTATTGATTTCTCAGTCGCGAAGCCTTGTAGTTACTTAAGATCCCTTTCCTTTCTCTTACAGTCCGTATCCAATAGGAAACAATGTCAACTTCATTTTAAAAATGTGTACTGAATCAGATCTTCTCTTACCTGTTCCATTACTGATGCATTCATCCACATGCTACTCTATTTCACCTGTGGTATTATACTAGCATACTAAATTGTCAATTTCTATCCTCTTTTTCTATCAAATCCATGATAGGTTTATAATGTAGCCGTCACAAGGATTCTCTTGAAATGTAAATTATATCATGCAACTCCTTTGTTCAAATTATTCCACTGCTTTCCCATGTTACTCAAAGTGAAATTAAAGTCTGTGCATGACAACTAAACAAGCATGCTTTGCCTTCTTCCAGATCTTTGAACTTTTTGTATAATACTCTCCCTTGTCTCATTTCACTTCATTCACCATTGAGCCCTTAATGTTGTCAGATGTTACAGGTTTGTTTGAGAGCTTTGTTCTTGTAGTCCGTGGAAATATCCCTAGAGTTGCTTTTTTCATTTCCTTAATGTATTTACTTAAATACTACTTCATGGAAGATTCCTTTATCATTTAATATAAAATAAAGTTCAACATCTGTATCTACACTGTTTCTCTTTTTATTCTTTTGCACTGCTTTATATACACATTTATTTTCTATCACTATCTCCTCCTCTATTAGATTCTAAATCCCATAGTGGTTATAAATTCAACTATTATTCTTTATACCAAGTGTCTGAAATAGTTCTTGATGACAAATTGGCATTTAATAAATGTTTGTTGATAGAAAGAATGAATAGAATGATGAGAAAAGAAGGAGATAATAGGACAGTGAGAGGAAATTAGAAATAAAAATAGAAACAGAAGAATGTTAAAACATCTATTGAAAATCAACATTAACAACTAGTATTGGGGAAACTGGACAGCTTATGAAAAAAACAAAAACAAATGGAGTTTTTTCTTATCCATCCACAAAGTCAACTCAGTATCTGTTAAACACTTAAGCACAATAACAACAACAAAATGTCAGGCTCTGTTATGGCTTGGGTTTAGATATTCCCCAAAGCCTCATGCAGTCATAGGTGGCTTTTTTAGAGGTGGCTGGATGTAGAGGGTATGGTGCTGGCGTGAAGGGTGTGTGATTACCAAACCAGTAAGTATACTGATTGGTTTGGTGCCATGCCAATCCTAGTAGTATGGATAAGATAACAGGGCCAGAAAGAGTCTGCTAAGTATCCCTCGGGCTTTCGCTACTGTGTGAATGCCATGAACTGTTCCTCCTCTGTGACTCCACTCTGCCATGTGCCACTCTGCCTTGGAACCAGCCGGTGATGGACTGAAACTTCTACAAACTGAGGTAAATAAATGCTTTCTCCTTTAACTTTGGATGTCAGGTATTTTGACTCAGCAAAGGAAAAGCAACTAAGACAGACTCAGAATAAAATACAAGAGAAATTCTTCATGATATTGAAATTTGACCATGTGTCCTACAAATGACACCACAGCACAAGCAAAAATAGATAAGTTGGAGCTTACCAATATTTTTAAAAATGCACAATCAATAGAATAAAACTTAAATCACAAAACTGAAAAAATTATTTATTTACACATCACAAATCTCAAAGAATTGCTATCCAGAAAATTAAAGAACTACAATATAAGAACAAGATAATTAGCAACCCACATAGAAAATCTAATTTAAAAAAGAGGAAGGACTTGAATAAATACTTCTGAAAATATATAAAAAGTATCTAATAAGCACAGGAAACATTGCTTACCATCTCCAATTGCTAGAGTGTAATAATCAATATAATAATTTAATACCATGTCATGTCTATTAGATTGCTATCCTTAGAAAAATAGAAAATAAGTCTTGATAAGAATGTCTAATATTGAAACTTTTATACCTTGCTGTTGGAAATATGTATAACACATCCTCCATGGTAAATAATATGATGATTTGCTCTGAAATTAAAATTACAATTACATATCGCCTAGCATTTCTTTTAATCATAAATCCATACGAAACTAAAGCGAGGACTCAAACATGCATCTATGCACCCACAATCATAGCAGCATTATTTGAAATAACCCAAAACCAGAAGCAACTTGTGCCCATTAATCCATAAATAGATAAAGAAAATGTGATTCAGACAAAGAGACATCCCTATTTATTGATTTATTGTAAAATGAAGGGAATCCTGACAGGTACTGCAAAACAGTTAAAACTTTAAGACATTTTGCTAAGTAAACTACTTACTAAAAGAGCAAATGATTACTTTCTAATTTAATTTTACTTTAGTATTTATTTCAGTACTGAAGACAGAACCTAGGAACTTGCACTGACATACTGACCTACATTTCCAGCCCC
>NW_004624873.1:571956-595009 GCF_000247695.1 Heterocephalus glaber
CTCCTTTTTAAGAAAAGGATCTCACTAAATCTCTAAATTGCCCAGATTGGGTTTCAACTATTACCTTGAGGCCTCAGCTTCAGAGAGAGTAGGGATTACAGGCATTTCCACCAGGTCTGGTATAATCCGTTTTTATGAGGCACTAGGTGTGGTTGTTCAAATTCATTAAGATAGAAAGCACTACTTGGATTCTTAGGACCCGGGACAGTAAGAGGGAGTAGTACAGAGTTAATGTTTAGTTGAACAAATTTTCATTTGGAGAAAAAGAATTTGTTCTGGTGATGGATATTGACAGATATTTCATTGTAATATGAATATCTGTAACGTCACTTACCTGTACAAATAAAAGTAACTATGATGGTAAATTTAATGCTGTATATATCTTACAATAAGAATAAACTTTAGTATTAGTAAAAATAAAGAGCCAGAACCTTGTATATGTAATTTATTGTTCTAAAAATCATGAAATGTAGTATAATTTTTCTTATTTTAGAAAAGAGTAATGAGGCTGAGACAATTTTCCCCAATCATTAATATAAGTTATGAAAGGCTGTTTTCAAACTATATTACATGGATTCCAAATTCCATGATCATTATTCTTTTTTGCCTGAAATAACAAAGAAAAGAAAGAAAAAAGCCAGGAATGAATAGTGGCACATGCCTTCTTCAATTAGAGCACTCTGAGATCACAAGTTGGTACCTAGCAGGAACAACTTAGTGACCTAGTAAGAACCTGTCTTGGAAACAACAATTTCCTTTTTGCAACTCCCAAATGCATACTGGCTCCTATTTGATTTTAAAGTAATACAAGAGGCACTATCTGTTATATTTATTTTGAGCTATTCTTCCAAAATATCAGTTATTTAATTAGTTGCAATAAAACTTTTAGATGTATAATCAATAATCCAAGTAGTTTAAACCTGAGAGTATTATACTATTTCATATTAATCCCAAAGAGCAATTAGGATTGTTTTTACGAATTGTTGGCATATAAGTAGATATACTAAGGGTTAATCCTTTGTGAGCATTTGATTATATTCAGTAAAAATGCAATGCTAAGAAATGTCACATTCTAAAGTAATTTAACACCCAAATTGATTAAATTTGTGAACAGTAGTTTACTTCCATTATCACTTTATTTTGTAATTAAATATATACAAAGCTATATTATTCATAGATAACATATTTAAGGACATAGTCAATGAATGCAAATACATTTGCTCAAATTAAATCCAGTATTTCTTGTGTGATAGTGAATTAAGAAAACACAATCTGAAACTATAGAGTACCAAGTGCTTCAGCTGACTGAAATATGTGATTCATATTCTAAATGTTAGAATATTTCCAAAATTACAAATTTCTTTATAGTAAAGACTATACATTTCTTTATAGCATAGACTCTTTAATTCAATCATTCTCACTCAGCATTGGAATTTTACCGTAGCTACATTGGCTCCAGTACTGACCGTTTTCATAGTCATCCCCGTCAACATCGTCATCATCATCATCATCATCATCATCATCATCATCTTCATTACCATCATTTGCAAAATGAACTACTCACTGTGTGTTAAGAACTATACTAAATACTTTATGCACTCCTATGAGGAAGAACTTATTTTTTTCTTGCTGTCACAGTAAGCTTAAAAATTAGTAGCTTGTTAAAAATTAGACAGATGGTAAAGAGTAAGATCTGCATTTTAGAACAGATCAGATTGTCCTATTAAATGTTCTCCTAAAAAACTCATATCCATTCATTTCCTCCCTGAAGGCCCTGATCCAAGTGCAAAGTCAATTTATAATCTATGCTACTGCAGCCATTCTTTCTCTATTTTTCTTATTTTTGGCAAAATAAAAAGGATTTAACTAATTTTTTCATATTAAACATACTCCAGTGTTTGTGAAGATATGTATTTTCAAGTCTAAACATTGATGTTTTGTTGTGAATTCTTCAGCACATTCTTTCAACCTCCTTGTGGTCATTAATTCAATTGCTTTCTTTCTCCTGTGCCTAACTGCTTGCTTTCCACTGGTATCTCTCTTAGTTCTACTATTGATGAGTATCTCATTGAAAGCATTATTTATTCAATATATTACAAGGACTTTCTTTTTACTCTTTCTAAACACCTATGAAAATATAACAATTTCCCAAATTTCAAGACAGTTGGGCTGTTTTTGACTGACTTCTCACATTTCTTGGTCATTAAAGTATTATCACACTGTTCCCACTTCGTTAATTTCTTAACACAACTGCTTTGTAGCTCTCTTCATGTTTTGGAATACCTTTATCAGCCAACAACAATGTACATGTTGATGGACAACCTGTTTTTCTTCCCGTTGACTTTTTACACTCCATGGACCTACCATCTATTCTCATGGCTTCTAAAGTCCTGTAAGATGAAAAATATCCAAGGCTAAATGGTATTTCACATGGATATCTTCATATATATGTTAAAATTTCAAGGCCAAAAGAGATGTTATTGGCGGGAAGTCAAAAGCTAGAAAAAATTAAAAATCAAACACACAAAATAATACATTGGCTAACACTAAGTCCATTTTTTGCCACATGCCTGCACTCAAATAAGCAATGTCCAAAATTGAACTTTCATCTTGACCTCATGCTTCTCTTTCCCTAAAATGTCACTCTTAGTTAACAATGGGGCCAGTTATCTTGTTCTTGTTTCTCAACTCCAAGTCCATCCTCCAGTCTCCATTTATGCTTGCAGAATGAATTTCCTACATATCTTACCACCTTACTTACTATCTGACTTCAAATTGAGGTTGAAAAATGACAAATCAAATAGCAGTGAGTGTGAGCTTCAACCTCTAGGTTCTTCCTACATGGTTTGGGTCACCTTTGCTAAGACTCTTTTGCAATAGGTCATCTTCAGAGATTTGAATGAAAGTAGCACAGAGGTCTTCCCCAAAAGAATGCACACATTTCTATAGGGTTTGTACTCAAAATCTTTTGTCTTAATTACTCTAATATTTTTTTCCATAGCCTCAAACATTAGGATGAAAGATGTTTCCTGCAGTAATTGATTTCTGAATAACTTCATTGTGCTATTTCTATGTTTACATTCTTCCAAACTTTATGTAACCAATGTTCAGCCTTGACTTCACTTGTTTGGAAATATTTAGTAAAGCTTCTTTTTTTCTTTTTCTTTTTTGGTACCAGGGATCGAACTCGGGACCTTGTACTTTCAAGGCAGGCAGCAAAACCACTGAGTTAAATCCCCAGCCCAACCTTCTGTTTACTGAACCCTGACTAATAACCCAATGTTGGCACAGCCTCAGAAAAATCACGGGTACCTGTTGACATCAAGGGCCTTCCCCTGCACCTGGATGGCCTCTCTTCTATCAAGCCCATCATTTGCTACCTTAGTTCCCATAAGACACGATCAATCCTCCACATTGTATAAATCTTCTAAGTGGAGATTTTCCATCCATTATTCCCATACCACTCAAGAACATAACATTTGCTTCCACATATAAATTAGAGAAAAAAATTGATTAAAAAGCTATTGTTATCATTGGTTCCTTATAACATATTCTAAAGTTAAATATTGTTAGGTGACAATGTGAATTTTTTCCCCACTAGCTATATCTGATCTCCTTTCACTTCTGCTGTGTAAAGCAGCTATTCTATCATTTGCTCTAAAACTCCTATGTTTTGTTGTCCTGTACACATAGTAATCTTATGGAGATCTCACAGTAAAGTTCCACTAAAAAGAATTTTAGGATTCTATGTGCTTCCACAGCACCATTTGGTTATATTTTTACTTTTCAACTCATATTAAACTACCATATATGGCAGGGAAAACACATATTTTGTTCCATCTTTCCAAGTCTGTAAGTTTGTAGAGTAATTTAAGTACTACACTGAGTTCATTGAACAAATCAATGACTTTGTCATGAGTAATCATGGATAGAGAATAAAGACCAAAATGAGGAAAATCATTATTCACTGCTTTGCCCTATGTATAGTGAATTTCATCTATTCTTATTAAACATTCGCTCCAAAATGGGTAATCAATTGTTCTGGTAATTGAGGAAATATCATCCTATCTTAAATCATCTATTATATGACTCTATTTCTCTTTAGTTTTGGCTTCCTAGAAGCCCTGTGAACTTAGAGAATAAAATGTCTTGCCTGTCTCCCACCATTCCCATCCTTATGTCTTTTCTGAGATTGTTATCTTGGTTTTAAATTGCGGATGGTGTCGAGATAAAGGTTAAAGTAAGTAGAATGAAAGTGTGCATACGCAATATTATAAGACAATTGCAAAACAGTCCTATCTGCATTTATGTTTATGTATACAAATCCAAAGTTATTGATGGATCAAAGGGACAGAGATTCTGTACTGACATAAGAGCAGAAGATAGACTCATGAATGGCACCAGGGTTAGTGCCAGGAAGAATTACAAATTTTCTGCACCACTTCACATATCCCTCAATAACACAGTTGATGCAGCTGACCTGAGATGCTAGCAGGGAACGATTTCCCCTCCCTCACCACCCTAACCTGCATTTCTTTTCCTAAGAGACTAAAAGGCAATTTCAGATTTGCATTTCATCACCATAACTTCAAGCCTGATTTAATATTTTCCCTCTAGGTTTGTTGTCCTTAGTAAGTTGTCAGATTCAGTTTCAGCTTTTTATTTTTATCAAGTTCCTTTCAAAACCTATAGTTGTCCTGGTTAATGAAATAAATGTGTTTTTTTTATTTTTAGAGTACTAAATTGTGTAGTAAAAAATAGGTCCAAAAGTGAACCTGGAAAGTCTAAAATAAATCACTTGGAGAAGCTTAAAATTTCCTTATTCATGTTCAAAAGCAGCGGTTTTACATGTGGACACAATGACCACGTTTTTATTGCATGAGAATAGCATTTATTGAACCAGAAAACTCAGCTACTTTACACTATCTATTGTTTGTTGTTACTACGAGAAAGATCTTTTAGAATTTCGAGTACACAAATGAGTGCACTGTTTAAATGAATGTATACTATCCATATTTATTTCCATTATGTTCTCATGATGCAAGTACCCATCTTTGCAATGGTGGATTCTATTAGACAGCAATTGACTGTAGCATGTCCTAATATTTTAAACCTAATATATATTGACTTTACTTACTTAGTTTTGAAATTTTATTTTAAATTCACAGATAAAATTGTATATTTTTTTAAAAGTACAGCATGATGTTTTGAAAAATATACATTATTGAATGGCTGACATAGCTATCTAATTGGCATTTATTGATAAAATCATCTGAAATTATCTATAAATTAATATTATATCGATACATTATATTACCTGGAAGCTGAGTTTTACACTTGAAATTTGTCAAAAGGCCACAAAGTGATAGGAATCCAAGTTTTTTAAATGAAATCAATGCAATAAATAGACACATGAACTCACAAAAAGGTGGCCCATTTTCTTTCAACATAGATAGCTCATTGGAATATCTATGATTAAATATATTAAGTACTTTATTTTAATTAATGAGTAAATAGATTATCTTTCAGAGAATTAGAGTTTCCTCCAAACATTTAGGAATGATAACATATTTTATGTCTTCATAGTTATCTGGTGAAAGATAAGTATAAATACATAAATTTTAACTTTAACAATCTGGCAAGTTTGATAACACATATTCTCAAAGATTTTATATATATAGATCCCATTGGGCTGGGGATTTAGCTCAGTGGTTTTGCCACCTGCTGTGCAAGCGCAAGGACCCGAGTTCAATCCCCGGTACCAAAAAAAAAAAAAAAAAAAGAGTTACAGGTCTCATTATTTGCTATTTAATTTATAATTATGATGAAACTATTACAAATATTGAATCACTTTTACTTGATCACTTAAAGAGAAGTTTGTAAATAAAACTCAAAAATATTAAGGATGCCAAAATATAAAAATTTTTAAGGAACCAACTCAGTTTGAAATCATATGATAAGTAAGACAGAGTACAAACAAACAGCACAATAAAGGATAGATAGGAGACAAGGGGGTAACTACCTTGCAAATGAGAAGGGGTCCAGGAGATAGAGGTGAGGGATGAGGAGGAAGGAAAGGGGAAATAAGAATTAACATTTGCCATATACAGAAGCCTAATAACCTCAATTAATGTAAGCATTATATGACATAAAGAGGAGCTGAGAATAATAGTAACAGGAATGAAAAATGAGGAAAGGGGATTTATAGGAGGCAGGAGGAAAGTGGGAGGGAAGGGGAAGAAGATTAGAAAAAAGAAACAAGCTTTATTATTTACATGAGTCCACTCCCCAGGATGAATGTATACTTCATATACTGCAAACATGTGTTAGTAAAAGAAAATATAAAAAAAGAAACCAGATGGTTAGGAATGTGTTGAAACTCTTTTTAGTACCTGTTTGACCATTATGGTAGAGCATGAAAATTTAGCATACTTCAAGACATGGACATCTGTGTATCTTCTCAGTCAATGAATGACAGATGATTATACATCTGCTTGTATTCAAAGTGAAAGACTGCTAGGTAAACTGTTGTTCCTGGTGTTGCTTTTGTAGTTTGCTTGTTTTTCATTATAATTTCCCTTCTGAAAACTAAATCCAACAGTACTATCTTGATATAGATATAACCCAAAATGTATTTTCCAGATAGTCATAGTTATAGAACTCATTAATTTGCCAGACAATATTTTGAGGGCTTACATATATTTGTTTGTTGAATTACTACAAATAAATATTAGACATCAAGTTTCCTTATTTTTGCTTCACAGACGAGAAACAGAGGCACAGAAATGTCAAAGGATCATCTAAGATCATGCACCTAAAATGTTATAGAGCCCAAAATTAAATGCAAATAGTCTTTTTCTGGAATCTGAGCTATTAGACATTAGGCTGCTCTGACTCTCAATAAAGAGTTAAGTTCATCTTTTCAACTCAGAGAAAAATAAGTTCAATTGTAGTCATGTTTTCATGTTCTTAATAGCAGCAATGTGCTAATCAATGGACATTCGTAATTCTATTTTTGTATATTTTAGTTTATATTATTAGAACTTAAGCAATGACAATATTTCTGTGAATGATTCCCAATTGAAATACATACTAAATACTTGAGCAGAATGTAAATAGAGGTGGCTAGAATTCTCAATTATTTCATGATAAGAAGTATCATGTTACTGGCTACTGGTCTACTCAGCCTATAGACATTCTCATTCATAGTTCCTCGCAGTTATAGCTAGATGCTGGAAGCTGCTTATATGTCCATAAACAGATGAGTAGATGAAGAAACTGTGGTGATTATATTGAATAGAGTAAAACTCTGATGTGAAGAAGACTACACTTGAGTCATTTGTAGGAAAATGGATAATCTTGAGACTATAATGATAAATGAAATAAATCAGACACACAATCTTGAATATCTCATGAATTCTCTTCTATGAGAAACCCAAAATATAGATAAATTAAAAGGGCAAAATAAAAGTTAGCTAATAAGGTACAGGTGCATATAAATCTTTTACAAAAGGGAAAGAAATCAAGAGATGAGGGAATGGGAAGGAAAAGAGGGGAAAAGCATAGATGAGTTACATTCCTGTAGCAACTCCCCATAATGGATGTTATCATTATGTACCAATAATGTGTACCAATAAACTTAAAAAAACTATTAGGTCATTGTAGTCATGTGAAATTTTGCCTTGCGAACCTTCAAAACTGCTCTGGAGCATGATGCATATTTAAAGTGCATGGAATTAGACTGTTCAAAAAATGGTTTAATAGAATGAAGTCAAAATAAATCACTGCTTCATTCTTCTTCCCTCAGCTCTCCTGTTCTGAAGAAGCTCTTCATATCCAGATGCAGAGTAGATGTATAATAATTTATAGGCAATAAATCATAGTACATAGAGGAACATAATTGTCTTTTGAAATCAAAACTTAAAAATTGTCTATTGGTTTCAATTTCAGGTGTTATATGTACATTCATAAGAAGTTCGGCCTCCCAATACCCTTGACATGAAAACTAACGTACTTAAGGGTCTATGGTTAGAAGAAACAAAAATTTCATTGCACAAATACCACTCACAGTGGCACTGATCATGATTTTGTCCTAAGACATCTTGCCAATTTTGCTACTTGTCATTGCTGAGTCCTGAAATTTGGCATACCATTTAGTTCTGGCAGCTACTAAAGCCAGAAAACTGTGTGTCTGTTTAGAGAAAAAAAAGTGTATTACATGTATAATAATATTATAAAGGAGATGCTTAAATGCAAGATTAGAAAGGCATTACTTGAATTCTAGGACAAATGACTAGAATTCTAGCCAAAGTTCCTAAAGGAACAAGTAATGATATTTTAAATAGTGCCAAAAATTTCACTAATTAAGAAAACTTCTGTAGAGATACAGATCCTCTTGAATACAGTTTAGTAAACATATCACCTTTTCCCCTGCTTTCAGCTAATGATAATAATCAAGTGTACAGAATCTATCTTTGGAAAGCATCAGGCTGTGCAGCATAGGGGATAGAACATACAGATTTAAATCAGCAATCAGAATATAATTGCTGGCTATTTTACTTACAAATTGTCTTAGTTTGGGAAAAAATAAGTGACTCGAATTCACTATCAGTGACTGGTTGTTAAAACTTCTTCAAGACTTTTATCATGTGCAAAAACTGTAATACAACATGAGACATGTTGTATGATATTCAGGACTCCATGAAATATTGTGCTTAAAAGTCCTTTATTAACAGTACTTCTCTGATATAGATAAATATTACACATTTGTGCTATTTCAAATAAAAATAAATATTCATAGTTCCAAGAGCCTTATTTTAATCTACGAAGTTACTCTTTATGATGATCTGATATGAAAATTCTTTATTCTCATTGTTCTCCTCTATCCTAATTGTATTACTTTCCTTTGGACGTTATAACAAAGTGCAGTATCAAAGCTGGATGGCGTAACACAAGAGAAATACACTTTCTGATTGTTCTAGAGGCCAGTACTCTGAAACCCAAGCATAACCAGAGCCATATTTTCTGAAATCTGTAAGGGGCAGAATCATTCCTTGCCCCTGTTAGCTGCTGGTGTTTCCCCAGCAATCCTTGGCTCATCAGCCATCAGAATAACTACTCTGACATCTGTCTCTTTGCTCATGTGTGTGCCTTGCCCTTTGAGTCTCTGACTCTCCCAATGTTTTCACTTCTTACAAGGATGTCTTGAATCAAGGCAAATTCTGACGATATCCTCCCTTATTACATCTGCATGGATTCTATTTCTAATAGGGTCGTGTTTAGTTACTGGTGGTTAGGACTTCAGCATGACTTCTTCCACTTGCACTTCAGTCTCTAACACTGGTGAACTGAAAACAGATTTGCATATGTACTGGGAGTGGTAATATATGTGGAGATTTATGACTTTTTGGCAAATGGGTATTTATTTAATGCTTTAAGCATGCATAAGGCCACAGCTATCCTTTGGTAGGTAAACATAAAGCAACTATATGTAATAATCAATAAACAGGACTTACAGGATGACAAAAGAAATATACAATAATGAAAGTAAGGATAATTGATTTGGGGGTACACAGTGTCATTTATAAAATATATTAAGCAAATAAAATATTTATAGCAAGTAGAACTTGACCTTGCCATTACATTTGCAATTCTTTGATGAGGAAGGTCAGAGAAGTACATTCTATGGAAGAGGAAACGGCCAGAGAATGAAAGGATCAAGGAGCATTTAGAGATGATAAAGATGCTGGCCTGACTGACAGGAAGACATGTGAAAGAAAGTATTGAGAAAACATTCAGGAAGACAAGAATCAATCTAATGAAATGGACAAAATATAAACCTGACTCCAGAGATACTGGGAAGATATTATAAATAAATACTGAGAGTCAGAATGCAAAACTATAAACAGGGTGTTGGATATAAATGTAGAGTAGGTGCTGAAACTCAGAGACAGAAGGCCCAACAGGCAAGTGACTGCATTCATGTAGTTTTGCATGCTGCTGATGTTGACATGGCCCTCCAAAGAGCTGGACCTCCCTGCATCACCACAGAGCAGACCAAACCATGACACTTTACAATGTGGAGAAAAGACATTAACATTGGTAAGAAGTCTAATCTTCTACTCACATTTAAGTCGCTCATACAAATTTTCTTAGTGAAAGGAACCATTAAGATTTTGGCCTGAGGTGCTAAAAACAAACTACTGAAAAACTGATGTAGCCAAGAACAAAACGAATTTAGGAAATTCTGAAAAACTGATCAAATTTAAGAATGGACTCTTTACTCCTTGATTTGTAATTTTGCATAATTTTATACCCTTCTCAATTTTATGTACATCTCTTTTTCATTATGCTTAATTATAAACCTAATAGTCTTAAGGTTGTATAGGTTTAAAAACTAGAGAAACCTATTCGTTATTTTTTGTTGGTGTTTTTGAAGACAAAAACTAGGGGAGAGTGTATTTGCTCAAACGTAGCAATCTTTCCTTTTGTTCTTAATGAATTTTACTGTACTACACTAGCTCATGCATTTTGCTATGATAGCTGCCACATTTTTTATTAATTTTATATTTTAGTTTTGTTTATTATCTCTGGAAGTTCCACCTGAATATGCATAGTTTATGTGATTTATTTGATTCTTGGCTATGAATAGAAATTATCATTTTTAAATTTTTAAATAGCATTAGAAGATTATTATATGCAGTATTATATGCAGTTTTAATTTTTAAAATAATTTAGATATGTGTTACTAAACCAGTGTATTATTATTGATGTTGCTAGTTTTCTCTTTTTATATCAAATAGGCTTGCTAAGCTATATAAGAATATTAGATTTTTGGATTTCCTCCTGAGAAGTAACCAATTTTTAAATTTGCCAGTTTTCTAGCTTTGTCTTTTGAGTTATTACTTTTTTATTTCCTCTATACTGTCTTGACACAGAAGCCATTTTTCTTATACAGTAATAAGCCAAACAGAGTTCTGAATTGTTTTCAAGTTCCTGTGTGTATCATTTGCTAAGTTACATTCTTCCCCTAAGGTTTTTCAGAAAGGTAATTTTACCTTTCTTGTGCAATTTTTCCACTCGTCAATGGTATTTATGACACCTTTCTTTACTGCTCACTTGCAAATTTCATTGGTTATGTATTTAACAAAATTTTTAAAAATTTTATCTGCTTGAAAATTTAAATATTTGTTCTCTTAAACTTGCTCTTGAGTAGCTCTTTGAGTATATTTCATGAGTTGATGTAAGTTATCTTCAATTGTTCTTTCTTAAAATGTGTGAAGTTGAATTAGAATTTTACTTTATAATCAATAGTGATTTAAGTGAGTGCACTACATTTCAAAGTTCATTTTAAGAGTGCATGCAGATTTTAGATCATTTTAAAAAATATTTGGGCTTTCCTTATAGTTTGTTTCATCTCTTGGGCATTTCATAATATATTATAATTATTATTTTTATGAGTGATCTGTTCTAATATCTTTAATATGAAATATTTCAAAATTATATCATCTACAAAAATGGGTTATAATTACATTTCTGTCATCAACAGTACTGACAGATATAAAATTATCTTGTTTAATCAGCTAATTTAGAATAGTAAAAGTGTAGGCTGGGGATTTAGTTCCGTGGTACTGCCACCTGCCTCTCAAGCAAAAGGTCCCAAGATCGATCCTCAGTACCAAAAAACAAAAAGAAAAACAAACAAGGGGAACAAAAGATGTCTTATGCTATAATTGAGATTTAACTTAGTTATTTTGGTTTCCAGGAATTATAGAAGCCTTCTTTTCAATAGTAGGCTCATGAGCTATTTAATTAAGAGTTTGATTTGAGAAAATAATTATGACAACCTCTAAGTTTACTCAATTAGTGAAATAAACCCTATTAACTGATATTGTTCATTATATGACATCTTTTTCAGTGGTATGATTTGCTTAGATTTATTCTTGAGTTTACATTTTTAGGCTAACACATAGAATATCATGCAAAAGTAGCTTAAATATCATGTATAAGCTTTCTACCTGAGCTAAAATAATAATAGTACTATTTTCTGCGAGCTACACTCTGTTACATCAGCTATTCATTTACTATGAATGAACACTTAGTCAAATTCCTTTCAGGTCATTTAATTGTGGGCAAATATTGTACACCACACCTTTAAACATCACCAGAAACATTTTCATTATGATTTCTGGACTTGAAATTTACAGAGTTAAAGTTGTATTTAAAAGTTAAAAATCATAATTTCTAAGAAAATTCCTAAGAATTTACTTCTTTTTTCTTAAGTAGTTATGAAATGTCGTCCATTTTCTGTTTCTGCTTCTGATTCAAATTTGCAAAGGCCTCCCTGTCACAAGAAATAAATTGAGATGTCTTTTCAGTAAGGCCTTATGACTCTCAGAGTCTCTAAATCAAGTTCTTACTTTGAAAATATAAAATTACTTTGGCAGATAGTTGCCTCACTCTTGTTTCTAGAAATATAGGTCAAGTATTTAATCACCAAACAAGAGAAGGTATTTAAAACTCACATTTTTCATGTTAATAGAAAAAACCTAGGGTTATGTTCTAATAGAGGGGTTTATTTTGTTCCTACTTGGAGTCATTGTGAAATGAGATCACATTCAGAATATATACATTCTTGTTGGGAAGAGACTGTTCTTTTGTGACTGTCCATATTGTTTTTATATTCTTGGGTCCTACACAAAACGGTTAGCATGTGTAAGTTGTAATAGTTCTGAGTTTGTACGAGGAAGTAGCTTGCGTTTTGATTGTGTTGAATCCCAGATTGGTTCTTCCTATTCTACTTTAAGTTTTGATTTGTTCCAAAATCAGTTTGTACAGGGTAAGCTTCACTGATATTGTTTGCTATTTTCTACTACTTCTATTCTATTAACATGCCTTTTGGTTAAAACCTTGCTGGCATAATGAAATGCATTACTTTTAATTAAAGCAGAAATAATATTTTCTTTTCACCAACTAGATGAATCCCTTAAATTATAATAAAAAACTTGCCACAACATTTCCATGGTAAATTTGTTTTCTATTCTAAATTGTAAGAGTTTATTTTGAAATAATTATATGGCATTTACTGAGAAAATGGCAATTTCTTGAATATTCTGTTTTGTCATAAATATTCATGCTAATATATAAGTGTATATTCATGCATATTCCCTCTCTGATATCATTCTCTGTCATTCTTCTCCTCATGGCCTGCCTTCAGTCACACAAGGTCCTTCCAGCTGCCACTCTCACACTCAGAACAAGGCCTTTGGCCCTTGTATGGGGAAGAAACTTTCTTCTGCTATTTGGATAACTCCTTCCTTCATTCACATTCAGTGAATTCCCCTTACATTACCGTATCAGTGAATTCTTATCTGAAAATCTTCATACACTGTATGTACATAAAATCTGTCTACCTTTTATGTCACTTTTCTTTTACAGATTTTATCTCCTGTGACATAATGTTTGTTCTTCAAAGTACGAATTTGTTTACACTGCAAATGAGCAACGTTGACATTACTTTGTGCACTTATGCCTTGGAAAAATGCTTGAGTTAAGCAACTTCTTAATGAATACAGTATTTGTTGAATGAATGGATATATGAAGGAATAATCAACCTTCCATGTCAACAAAAGCAGATAAAAGAGATAAAACTCCTGTTTACATTCACTCTCAGCTATAGCTGCTAGAACCGCCACAGGCATAGACACAGACACATAGTGAATATTTGCTATGCTTTGCAACATCCTTGGCCTCCCTACAGTTCATAAAAATGTAAAAAGCAAACCAGGATGGTGAAAAAGGGTTGTCATGAGTTTTCTATAAAAGCAGGAGTGGGTAGAAACTTGAAATTGGGTGCTTGGCTTTCTCCTGGAGAGTTTTGGGCTTGTAATTATTCTTTGGAATTTCCCATGAAGTCAAGTCCTAGAGAAGCAGAAACCCCAGGACAGAGTATATTTGGTGTAGAAAACAATAGGCATGTTTGTTGGGGCAAAGGGGATGCCTACAGAAGGAGATGTGAGCCATGGTGAAGGTTCTTACTTAATAGGGCAAAGGAGTTCGAAGTAGTTGTGAAATGAATAGCTGATCTGACCTGTTGTTTCCCTGTGTGCAGACATTCTCCTTCCCACTAATGTCCTCGTGTACTCACATTCAGCCAACACATGAACAGACCTTAGTTCATAAAGATATTAGAAGATAATGGGGCTCAAGAATCAGTCCTCACACTCGCAGAAAATTAGCCATGTCTACCACAACCTTCGTGTTTTCTGCTCCATACTCTTTTTCTAAAGTTGATCGTTCTATTACGTAGTACGTTATTTTCATTCACGTTTCTGAAGTAAAAAGTAATGGTTTCTCATTCCTATCAGTTCAACTCCTCCTCCAGTAGACTCTTCCTATCCTATTAGACGTACGAGATCTTTTCCGTCTGACCCAGTAAGCAAACGCAAACGTTCTCAGAACTAAATCTGTCTGCAGCTTTATCCTCTTCTCTGCCACAAACATCACTCCTCCTGTTTCCTTTCCTGCCACTTCTCAAGGTACTGCATTGCGACTGCTCATCCTCATCCTCAGCTTGCTACGGTCATGAAATATTTTCGTGGCGAATCCAGCGTTCACCAATCACTCTGCAGTAGAATAATGACCAAGTCTTTCACAGTGTGACTCTGATATATGACATCCACCTATGGATGATTAATCGATCCACACTGATGTAGGGTTCTATGCATAAGCTGATAAATTATCTGTTTAATGTTTGTCTTTGCCACTTCATTTTTAGTTTACATTAAGATGCCAAAGGGGATATAGAAAAGAATAAACCTGGGTCATATGCCAAGGTTGTCAACACTTTGAGGTCTTACTTTTATGAACAAGTATAAAATAGCTCATTGTTTATTAAAAGGTTAACTCAGAATTATGAATCATATGTTTACTGAAATCAGCAAAATAATTTTGTGAGTGTGTCATGGACTTCACTTTCAAATCAACTGAGCAATTTAATGTTCTGTTTCAGTGAATGTTCGCAATTGTTACAGAGCCCCCAAACCTTGAAACAATTACTGATTATGAGTATCACATTGAAAAAATCCCCTTGCCTGACTCCTCCATTTAGGACCAGGGGTTATTTGAACTACTGTAAAAAAACAAAGAAACAACTCTTGCTTCATTACTGATATATTATGGTAACTTGTAAAAATCTGTTGCATACTGTGACTTAGAATTATTAATTTTCATTAAAAGTTATTTTCCTATATCAGAAACAATACTTATTTCCTCTTGATAATATGCTAATGCATCCTTAATACTTAATACATTTAAATAGAACATTTCTTTTAAAACTTTGTCTTTTCTCTCCAAGTGTCTTTTCTTTAAAATAGATATTTTTTTTAATCTCCCTAGTTATGTTTATTTTTTGTGTGCTTCTATTTCTAGGCAAAGAGCCCAGATTGGTAAAATTTTTGTTCATTCCTCTCATAATATACCATATTCTGTTTTGAAAGGAGATTTTTAAATTAATAATTTGATTACAGTTTTACTTCCATTATTTATCTTCTGTACTACCCTACATATTAGGGTATACTATTTGCAGTACTCAGCTCCAAATGAGGATACAGTCTGCTTAGTTCACAGATATTGTGGTCATGAATATTTATGCAGTTAGTTTTCTTTCAAATATCGGTCATATTCATCTTTCTTTAGCATGACAAAATTGAACTGAGGAGTTTTTCAAAATTCATTAGACAGTAATATCCTCTATGATCCTGGCTGTGTGGTGTTCCATTCATTTGAAATAATATTTTCCATTTATGTCTCTTCTAATAATTATATATGTATAATTCTTTGATCACCAGCATGGAATACTGAGATCACTGATCTAAAATCAGGAAATTTAAGATACAGAATGACAACATCCACTTAGGTTCTGCAGTACATAAAGAAATAGAATTGATCAATATTGCCTGAAAATGCTGCTAACACTTAAAACACATTTTCAAAATAAAAATTTCCTTATTCCTTTGAAAATGAACTGGCTTGTGATTTGCTATCTCTACCTCAGGGATTAGAAAGGCTGAGCTTCCTACTACAAGTATGTCTTTCTGCTTAAACCATCTTTTTGGTTACAAATAAAAATAAATTAAAGTTAGTTTTCCATTTCCTCAAATCCTTGGCACGCATGTGACTTTATATCATATATACACGGCTTTCCTCCTTTTTCTCCTTCTCCTTCTTGTTAACATTATTATTTGTGAAGACATCACATCTTAATTGTATTCACTTGACTCTCTAGTTTGTTTCCTGGAATACATTGTCTTATTTTCTATTATGCACTGTTACACTGGGATATAATGTAGCAAAAAATTCATCTCATTTCCATCAACAAATAGTAGAGAGAAGCAGATAGTGTCAGTAGAAATAAATTGTTTGTTGGGGAATCATCTTGATGACACAAATGTGGCCCCAAAATGTACACTGAGAGAGGGAAGCCCTGGTGTTGAAAGAATGTCACTTATGTGAAATGATCACTCAGTGCTCTTTACAAGAGGCCAGAAAACAGAGACCAACAAATTTCTTGGATGGTGCTACAAGGGTTTCTTGCCAATGAAAGGGCATAGTAGTGAGTTTTATTCCCATTATGGTTGTGTGTTGAAATATCTTTTATGAACAAAATAACTTTTTGGCAATATACGAAATGAAAATCAGATAAGAAATGATGAATTTTATAATTATGTAATCTTTCAAAAATATTAAAATCAAACTTTAGGGGGTTTAGTTCCCCCTAGTGGTAACTGAATGATCAAACTTCCACAAACTTACGAAGGTCTGAAGAAAAATTGTTCTAGTTACAGTTGGAAATAGGTCAGGAAATTTTTACAGCTTGGAAAGATTATAAGCTACATAGTAATGAAGTCATTTACTTTGAATTCCAGACTAATACATCTTAATAATAATAACAATAATAATGATATTGACTTATATCTTTATTGAAGATGAAGATAATAAAAACATTGTAATACTATAAATATAATGTATTTATGCCTATGCTATAAAACTAATACTCCTGTATTATTTTAAGCACACCAACAGATTTATGAAGGAATGTATACTAGAATACAATGAGGAAAATATTAATATGCTACTTTAATATACACAAGTGTTTTGAGGAGGTTTTTCTACCCAAACATGAACTCAAAAAATTTACTGTTCTTAAAACTAAATATTAAAATTAATTTTAGATTATTTTATTTGATTCTTTTATATGAAGGCTCTCTGGGTGGTCATTGTTTGCAGATAGGCTACAAAAAAAGGCAATATGAGAATGGAATTTGATAATTTTTCTTAGTGTCACAAATGATCTACATGTTTCATTACTTTGTTTACTTACTCCTAAATCCTCAGGCAATGAGTTCCTGAAGTAAGTATAATCGAAACATATTCATATGAGATAAGCATAATTGTCATTCATATGTATATAAAAGAACTGAAAGAAACAATATGGGTGTACAATTAACATTAAATTAAACTTATTTGGATTTTGTCAGTGATCCATCAAAATTATTTTAAATTTCGGTGTTGCACCCAATTTTTTGAAATTTGTCAATACTCTGGATAGTTCAAATGGTCTTTTTTTCCGGTTTTTTGCTGCTTTTAGAACACAGTCTTTTTTATTTCTTTCGTAGCATCACTTTGCCAAAAAGGATGCAGTCTGTTTCTTTTGTACTTACATAAATGACTTTGATCAAAAATGCCACATTGCTACATCTTACAAGGATGTGAAGATAATATTTTAGAACAAAGAGTAAAAATAAAAACTATGATTTGAAATATTTTATTTTATTTTTGTACCGGTGGAAATATTTTGAGTACATAGACACCATTAATGTAAGAAACGCGATCTAAAGAAATGAGAGTGGTTGAAAAAATATTTGTAATTGTGATATTTTTGTTCATTTTAGTTTAGGAAGACTGTATTTTACAGCTCTACAATTGTCACATAGCTAACCATATTCTTCAGGAGAAAGGAATATATAGCTTAGAGATTCCAAGTTTGTGTTTAGGCTCAGAGTTTTCAAAGTTGTTACAGAAATAGATTTTTGTCTCTGTACTGCTTTCAAGCTTTGTATTCATCTACAGTCTTATCATTAATGTTGCTCTTTTCCTGAAAATTCTTAGCAGTTGATACATTGCAAAAATAAATAAAATTCACACTCCTCCTTTAATCCCAAACTTCACATTTTAATTTGACAGCATTCCCAATCAAAATAAAATCTACCTATTTTATAAATCAGATTTGTTGTGTATTCTTATTATTCATGATTTATGATATATTGTGTAAAACTCTGGTGTAAGTGATGTTGATTGTTTTACTTAGGACTCAGATGTCCTTGTGCATATTCAGACTCATCTCACTTCTCCTTTTGCTCCTCTCCTTCCTCTTCTGACTCGCTCCTTTTCCTTTTCCTTCTTCACTTTCTCTTTTTCTCTCACTCTTTCCATTCTTTTCTCCATCTTTTCTGTCTGTGCGTCTCTGTTTCTGTCTCTCTCAGTGTCTGATTTTATCTCCGTCTCTCTGTCTGTCTCTGTCTGTCTGTCTCTTGTTCTCTCTTTCTCTCTCTCTCATCCAACATAAGTGAAACAGAAATGAGAGTCTCGGACAAAGATACCCCACACCAACCAATCTGCATGTAACCCACTAGCTGACCACAAACTCATGAGTTAGCTCATTTTAATATAATGCAACCAAGTTAAGGAGGATCCTTCAATCAACCAATAAACACAAGAACTAAATCTTATCCATTTTTCTTTGAATATTTTTTCTGTCACACTCTGAAATAGCCTCTATCATGTCTACACATTATAGTATTTCATATCTCTCATCATTTTACTCTATTGATGCATTCTGGAAAGAATTCAGAAAGCAGTGTAACAGAAACCACATCTGATGGCACCATGATCTTGGACTTCTTTCTTAGCTTCCAGAGAACTGAGAAGTCACTGCTTGTTATTTGAGTCACCTACCTATATCAATGTCTCCTATCAGCCTGAACTGACTGGGATAAATCCTAAGGGAGACTCGGAGAACAAGCAACAGTTTTTCAAAAGCATATGTGTTCAGGAAGTGGAAAAATGTTCTGTATATATAATTAGAGTCACCAAATAATAGGACAAGGAGCAAAGAAAAAAGACAGAATTGTTCCAAATATAATGATATTAAACTGGCAATGAAGAGTGTCAACATTCACATGGATAAGAAATATAAAGGGAATTACAGTATGGATGAGTTTCCCATCTGCCTGACAAGCAGGAAAGCAGAATACAGGACAAGACCACAAGACCGACACCATCAACTTGCAGAGAAGAAATGTATGATAAAAATAACACTAAAAACATCTAGATAAAGCAGACAAGGTAGTTCAATGGGTACAAAGATATGAATAGATAGAGATTTCTTGTCAGAATAATTTCCAATTATAAGACAAAAGATAAATGTCCTTAAAATACAAAAATAACAGTCAACCTAAAATTGTATACCTAAAGTATTATTTTCAAAAAGAAAAAGCAAATTCAATATTTCATTCCCAACTACAATGTTTTTGCTAAGAGGAAAAAGTATAAGTTCAAATTACCAATGCCAAAATGAGAGGTGACATCACTAAGGTTCTTAAAAGGACAATAAAGACATATTATTAAAAAATCCAAGTCAATGAATTGAACAAGTTAGAATAGACAGATTCTAAAAATGTCACCGACTATCAAAGCTTACTAAGGAAGAAATTGAGAAACTTAATAGCTTATCATCTATTAGACAAATTGTAGTTTTATTTTAAAGCTAATTCAGATGGTTTCACTAGATAATTATTTCCACTTTCAAGAAGAGATCAAAGAAATTCTGTACATGTTCGCAAGAAATGAAAGAGGAGACTCCTTATTTGACTGCTGAAGCAGGAATTGACTGGAAGCAAGCACAGGACAAAAACAGTATGATCTAGATACCATGATACCAAACAACATGAAAGCAAATCAAATTCTACATCTATGCTTTCAGAAAATATAAAATATCAGAACATTAGGACTTTATTCCAAAAATTGAAAGCTTTGTCAATAATCAAGCTTATACTTAATGATGAAAGACACAATATTTCTATTTCACTCTAACATCTGAAAATGGATAAGGATATCCACATTTTTCAGTCATTTCAATATTATACAGGAGATTTCTGCCCATGAAATGACACTAAAAAGAATACTGAAGTTGGAACACACCGTAAACCACAAATTCACAGGTTCTTCCTTCACAGATGAAATTATCATCTATGAACAAAATCTATTTGCTTTATAATTTAGAATGTTATTGCAAGACATCATAAACCTACGCTAAACAACACAATGCAGCGGTGAGATAAATATGGACAAATATTTCAGTGAAATATCACAAACAGCCAACAAGGCCCAATCATAAATGGGCAATTGATTTTGACAAATATACTAAGATGATAATTGGAAAATGACACTTTTTTTTGCAACAAACGTTACCAGAAAAAAATAGATCTATCCTTTTCCTTATACACAAAGTTAATTTGAACTGAATCATCAACCTAGACAGAAAACTGTAACATTAATACTCCTGTGATAAAAGATACGATAAAATGTGCATGATCATGAATAAAGCAAAGTTATCCGAAAATAAGTAATCGTATGAAGATGCTTATACTTCTTCAAAATTTGTCCTCATTTATCACCTGCCTTCTGTGTTATTATTTAATGAGAATTTTAAGAAATTGATATCTAAGTATAATGATGTCCTGGGTAAAGATTTATTAAGGGAAAATTTAGAGACCTTATGAGAAGGAGAATCTATGCTGTGAGTGAGCTTTAAATAAAATGACAAAATATGAAATATAAAAATAAATATCAACTATGTGTGGTACATGGCTGTAAATCTCAGCACTCTTGGAGAATGAGGTAAGAGGACTGAAAATTCCAGTGCAGCCTGCACAATTTAGGAACAAGGGAGACCCTGTTTCAAAATTAGAACAAACAAACAAAAAGGCGGAGAATGTAGCTTAGTGAACAGGCTCTGGGTTCAATACTCTGTATCACAAAAACATCACCTTAGTATCTTAAATCGGTACTTTAGCACAAAGAAGGAACAAAATGTGAGGAACAATATAATTACCATTAGCAAAGAAAAAGAAAAAAATAATGAGTCTCCAAGTGTGGGTTTAAATTGATAGATTTCTAAGAAAATGCTTTAGACTTTATCATAATATCTAAAAAGAAAAAAACTAGTTGGGAACAAAACAATTGACATTCTGATTTTTTATCCCAACTATATGCAAGAATCAATTGATGTAATACAGATGAATGCTCATTACGGGCTGAAAATAGTGTTCACATAAGAATTTACTTTCTATATTACTTTAAAAAATGATTCATATGTAGATATTTAAAAATAGTTATTGCTAGGACTTTGGAGATTAGTAGCTTTCTACATAAATCTGCAAAATTGGATGCTTTCTTTTATTCTTTTTTTTTTTTTTTTTTTGGTACCGGGGATAGAACTCAGGTCCTTGAGCTTGCGCAGCAGGCAGCGAAATCACTGAGCTAAATCCCTGGCCCTGGATGTTTTTCTTTTAATTCTGTATTTTGAATTGATTAAAGATTTATTATGTCACAATATTTGAGTGTATTGTACATATTTAGATGCAATATAAAATATATGGATACTAATGAAAAATTTTAATAACTCTATTTATGCTCTTTTATACTTGGATCCATTGTAGAATCTGTAAAGCTTCATTAAATCAGTGCGATCTTTCATTTTTAAAGTTTTTTTCACTGAAGTCTCAGAATAGTTAATCTATTAAAGGCTAATTATTTAAAGGCTTTTATTCCCATACTCTGATTTCTAGTTTATCTAGCTTAAGTATTACAGACATCCTTCACTTTTAAGTTTTATTTTTACTTATTAATAAGAAGTTAATAATGCAATGCTGGTCACTTAAAGACTTCAATAGATTTTGTCAATGCATAATGTTATTAACTTACAACTAATACCTAGCAGAAATAGAATTGGAACTCAGGTCTGATGTCTCTTTGACATGAAATCCCACATCTATGAACATATTTTTCATATTTTATTATTCTTAAAAGGAGAAGAGCATGGATAGAGCCCCAACATATGATGTGTGTGTGTGTGTGTGTGGATGCGTGTCCATGTGTATGTGAGTGTATGAGTCTGTATGAATGTGTATTTGCATCTGTTCAAATGTGTGTGTGTGTCTGTGTGTCTATGTGTACCTGTGCTACATTCTGTCAGAAATTTAAGAACAAATGCTCAGTTGGATTGACAAAAAAAGACCAGTCCCTACTGCCACAGAAATAGTGATTGCTAGTTGCCAAGATTCCCATTGAGTTAGAGGCACTGTTTGCATTCTCAGTATATATTTGTTGGCTTAATTTGATTTCTGAAAGATGATGCAAAAAGTAGTTGAGGTAATGAAATTTGCTTTAGTAACATATGCATAGGTTAAATGCAGACAAAAATCTAAAGCAAAAATTTTCTTCTATGTATATTTGGTTGAGTGAGTTTTGAATTTTGAAGGCATATGTAATGTGACTTTACAATGGAAATGAACAATTTGCCTAGTTTATTTAATTTTGATTGTGGATTTTACTGATAAAAAATTATAGAGTAGAGTAATTATCAGAGAATTGTTAGTCTGCTATCTTTACAAATAATGTTATATGTATTTTAATTATCTCATTGAACTTATGCTTGACTTTGAACACATTTTTTTCACTGAAATGCCGTAAAGAGAGAAATATAGGTTGATTTCATCATAGCAGCCATTCTTTCTGGAGTGAGGTGGAATCTCAGCATTGTTTTCATGTGCATCTTTCCAATGACCAGTGATGCTGAACATTTTTTCATGTATTTATTTGCTATTTCTACTTCTTTGTCTGAGAAGTATTTGTTCATTTCAGATGCCCATTTTTGGATTGGGTCTTTAAATTTGGGAGGTCTGATCTTTTTAAGTTCTTTATAGATTCGAGA